>CAAKHD010016592.1:307070-318374 GCA_901007705.1 Fistularia tabacaria
GGGGGGGGGGTGTTGGTGAGGGAGAGGAAAAAAAAGAGTGAAGGGAAGGGGACAAAGGGGAGGGGGAAAAAAAAAAAAAAAAGGGACCGGGGGGAAAATGAAAAAAAAAAAAAAAAAAGGAATGGGGGGGCGGAAAAGGAGAGACCGAGACAAAGAATTTTTCTTTTTTTTTTTTGAAGAGAATAAAGTGGGGACAAGTGATATCATCGGGGAAAGTATAATGGGGGAACTCATGAAAGGAATAAGGGACGGGGGGGTGTCAGTCAAGGACGAACGTGAGTCACAGTTGCAGCCTCTTGGCTTTCAAGGAGACACGCCGGCGGCGGCGGCGGGAGTGGAGGAGGAGGAGGAGGGATCTCTTAATGATCCCGGCATCGGCGGACATCACCCGCAAACGAATGTGACAGATAAAAATGTAACCGGCGACGCGTCGGGAGGGGGAAAAGCCGGATATCTGAGCAACCTTGAGCCGTGTGTACCGCTTTCCCTCTGCCGGCGTTTGATTGGAGAAGGGAAACGTATTGCGACCGAATGAAAGGTGAGACTTGAAGGAGGAGGCGTCTGAGAAACTGGCTGATTGACAGGCTGAGTCGCTCAAATCTGATTTTTCTATGATAATGTTATTAAAACGCCCTGAATGAAGCGCGTCCCGAGGACGAGCCGATGGAAATGGACGACTTGCCAGCGCCTTTCCTGCCGCGAATGACATGATGATAACAATATACATTACACGCCATCCAACTGACCGTTCTCTGATTCTCCTCCCTGCTGACCTGCGAGCGGAGGCGGCTTTTATGAGTTCTTTATAGTGGTGCTGATAGTGTTTCCTTCCCCCGGCGAGGGAACGCCGTGGATTTACGGCGGCGTGACCACTAAATCTCACAAACTGCTGTGCGGGGGTGGGGGGGCATGGGTTTGTACACTTGAACGCTGCTGTGTGAGTGTGTGTGTGTGTGTGTGTGTGTGTGTGTGTGTGCGTTACGGTTTAAGTCGAGGGCATTATGCTCCACTCTGGATTCATTGTCAGTTTGGTTTTGGCGTGCAAGGAAGTGAAGTTTAAACTCGTCCGCGGCTCCGCCATCTTTCCTCGTTGCACCGCATCAGATCACGTCAGAGTCACCAAAGACGTTCACACTCTCATTTTACGTCATTTGGAGACAAAAACCAACCCCCGTCTGGTTTAGAGCTCCTTTAGAAGAAGAAGAAATACCTTTATACAAAGAGCACAACATCGGCGAAGTTTGACAACCCGTGCTAGCAACCCAGCTAGCATGCTTCCTCCTTAACCACAACCTTTCACCAGCTCGTTCTGCTGTCAGAGACTTGTTGCTGACCGTGAACGTCCAACTCAGTCAGTTAGCAATGACGGACTGTGCCACAAAACCACGGTAGCCACACCAACCTCTGCCGCCACCTTAGCATACTTAGCTTTCATATGCTCACAAGCCTCCTCAACTGTAACCGTAAGTTCATCTCTGACCACAGTAACATGTCCAGCCGTAGCCGGGTGCTAACTATACACGCTAAAGAAGAAATGCCTTTATTACCACATACAGTTCTTTAGAGACCACAACAATAGCAAAGTTTGACCACTGCGTTGAAATCGTCATGGATGAAACATGAGCAGAAGGAGCAGTTACAACAACAACATTTCCGCCGGCTGGGAGGAGCCTGGAATCGAACCACGATCATTCGTTTCCAAGGACGACCGCTCGAACCCGTTGCGCCACGCCGCCCCCCCTCCAGACACGCAACCATTCGTTTATTCAGACCTCATGCAGAGCCATCAAACAATTCACCCTCTCATTCACACATCTGGACCATTCAGGGTGACCAATGAACCTCCTGCATGTGTTTGGACGTTGGGAGGAACCAAGAGAACCCGCAAGAACCCCTCGCAGAACCTGGAGACTCCACTAACAGAGGGAATCCAAACGCGGACCGTCTTGCTGCATCGCAGCAACATTTCAAAATGTTTCAAAAACCTTGGAGTTCAGTTATTTGCAACCCATCCGTGTGTTCCAGTGACGAGGTTCCATCTGTAATTTACAGATGAAAAACTGTTATCATTTAATTTATTCACGCGGGCTGAAAACTATTTTTCAAAGGATTTCGAGCGATTCGCCGAAGCGCGATGTTCCTGAAGGTCCACACGAGGAAACCCAAACTGTTAGCGGACGACTGATAACCTCTTAATTAGTTTACAGAAGACGGCAAAAGTGAAATAGATCATGCGCTCCGGGGAACCGGGGCCGGGCCGTTAATGAACACATGCAAGGGGGCGTAATGACGCCGAACCGCCGGGCGGTGAAATAAACCTTCTGGTGACCTCTTCTCGTTTTGGTGGGGACGGCGGGCCAGGCATGGGCGACCGACGGGGCCAGAGAAAAGACGGCGAATGTGAAATCATATCCATAAAGCTCATATGCTCATACGCGTCTGGTTCTTTTGAAGGACGCTGGCTCTCCACGGCGATGAGGAGCACCTGAGATGAACTGACACACACACACACACACACACACACACACACACACACACACACACACACACACACACACACACACACACACACACACTCACATGCACACACACACACACTCACATGCACACACACATCGTGTTTATAGACCAAGCGCTTTCAACGCCATTAATCCTCTGGCAGTTTTTCACCGCGTTTTGGAGAAACAAACGGCTGTGTCACTCAGCCCAGGACATTCCTGTTAATTCGCCGCACGCTGTCCTGCTCGCACGTTCTGCCCGGAGCGTGCACGGTGCACGGTGCACGACTGCGGCGCCGATGCACTCGGTCAACCGATCTACGCAGCGACGCCGGCATTCTGATGCGTGGGGAAACACAAGTCTGGGGTCAGAGACGCTACACACACACCTTGAATGTAAAACTGCCGGGTGGGAATGAGGGGACGGGGATGCTAGAGTGTCTCTACATGACGGGAGGATGAGAGAGTGAATGGGTTGAATGTTCTTGTTTGACATGTAAACAAAGGAGCGAGTGGTCGCAGGTGTCTATATGATCTATGAATGAGTGAATGGATGGTTGCGTTCCCAAACATGACGTGGATGAGGGAGTGAACGCTTGATGTTCTTGTTCGACATATCAAATGCAGGAGGGAATGAGTGCACATCTCTAAATGATGTGTGAATGAGTGAATGAATGGGTGCATGGATCTATATGACATATGGATGAGAGAGTGAATGGGTTCTCAGCTTTTGTCAGACATGTAAATGAAGGAGTGAATGATTGCATGTCTCTATATGATGTATGAATGAGTGAATGAATGGGTGCATGTCTCTATGTGATGTATGAATGAGTGAATACGTGCTTGCGTGTCTCTCGACATCATGTGAATGACTGGCTGAATGTCTCTATATGATGTGTGAATGAGTGAATGAATGGGTGCATGGATCTATATGACGTATGGATGAGAGAGTGAATGGGTTCTAAGCTTTTGTCAGACATGTAAATGAAGGAGTGAATGATTGCATGTCTCTATATGATGTATGAATGAGTGAATGAATGGGTGCATGTCTCTATGTGATGTATGAATGAGTGAATGGATGATTGCATGTCTCTATATGATGTATGAATGAGTGAATGAATGGGTGCATGTCTCTATATGATGTATGAATGAGTGAATGAATTATTGCATGTCTCTATATGATGTATGAATGAGTGAATGAATGGGTGCATGTCTCTATGTGATGTATGAATGAGTGAATACGTGCTTGCGTGTCTCTCGACATCATGTGAATGACTGGCTGCATGTCTCTATATGATGTGTGAATGAAAGAATGAATGGGTGCATGTCTCTACGTGATGTGTGAATGAGTGAATACGTGCTTGCATGTCTCTATACAACATGTGAATGAGTGAATTATAGTTGAATGTCTCCATATGACGTGAGGGTGAGCGTATGTTTCTGGATGCCGAGTAAATGAATGAATGAATAAATGAATACTTTATCGATCCCCAAGGGGAAATTCATGTGTTTCAGTCGCAGCTGAGCTGCTGCGACAGGCTGCCGTCTTCCACCGCCGTCTGAAAGGAGTGGATGGTCGCAGGTGTCTATATGATGTGAATGAGTGAATGAGGTGTTGCATGTCCTCTATCACGTATGAATGAGTGAATGAATGCTTGTCGTGGCAACTTGACTTGAATTTCTTCACTTGAACACATTTCAGCCTTCATCCCAGAGGCTTCCTCGGCTCAAACCGAAGAAGCCTCTCAGATAGAATCCAAGTCCAGCTGCCACGACAAAAAGATTTTGACAACGAGTGAACGACCTGAGGGCGGGGAATGGAAGACGAATGAGTGAATAAGTGAATGAACGAGAAGACTGATGGAAACCGAACAACACATTTCTCGTTATAGTTTGTGAAGTTCTGAAAGAGGCACCGCAATCTTCTACACTTGACCTGCGCGAGGGTTTCAAACAACCACCGTTCAATCATATCCACGGCACGAAGCCCCTTGTTTAATGAGAGGGTGAATTCAAAGCTCCAAACCCGCAGATAAGGCTCGTGAAAGCTAAATAGCAGAACCGCGTCCACGGCTCAGGACAGAAAAAAAAAAAAAGGTGTTTTATGTGATTATGGGAATACGAGCGGTTCATTACGGAGAGATCGGATCTCTAATCTGATGCAAACCGTCACAATCACGGGCTCAGTTGTTTCTGCTGAGCCGTGATGATTTCTCAAATCCAAACATATTTTCTCTAAATTTGTGCTGACCTTCTGCACTGGAACGTTTGTTTTTGGTTTGGATTTTTTTCTTCTCCGCTCCCAAACCCTGTTGGAGGTTTTACAAGCGTGGCTCGGAGCCCGACGCCGATTATCGCGGCTCCATATGGCTGCGAGGAGAGGCGTCAGCGGGACTTAGAGAAATGGGGAAATGGTGACGGAATTACCGGAAAAGTGCTCTGTGGGGACGGGCTGCTTACATGCAATGATGGGACGTGAAGCGAGCAGGGCGGCGCGCGCGTGATCGGTGACACATCGAGGATGCCGACGTTCCCACGCCGTGGAAGGGAGGCTGTTTATCACGAGTGCCGTTTTGAAAGCTCTCCATTCACTCATTGGTTATCTATACTGGTTATCCTGCGAGAGCCTGTCCCGGCTGTCGCTGCGCGGTTTGCATCACATGGCCGCAAACAGAGACGTACAAACCATTCGCCCTTTCATTCACACCTCGCGCAGACCTACGCGTTGTCACGCCCGTGTCTGCGTCGCAAAACCCGGAGAAGGGACTGATTTTTCCCACGGCAGCCTCAGTCGATGACAAGATTTCTCATTTGGAACAGAAAGATGTGGAAAAGTACAGTCGGCTAGGTTGAGAGGGTTGAGATGGAGATACTGATGTTGATGTAGATCAGTGTTTCCCACCGATGCTGTGAGAGATCATCAGGTGTGCTGTGGAAAAATGCCCGCTTCCACCCGATTGGTCCAAAAAATGAATTATTCAACACAAATCATGTGCCTTGGTACGTCTATCCATGCGGGCAGCATGCAGGGACAGGCAGAATAATGAAATGCTCTTCCACTAGATGGCAACAGGTAGCGGATGAAGCTGTGGATCTTCCTGCTGCTGCTCAAACAACAGAGAAATTTGTGATGCTTGGAGTGAGACAGCGGCTGTTGTCTTTCTTTTAAAAGAAAAAGCACTCCATCAGGACCCTCTGGTCCTGAAGAACATTGTGACCCAAGTATGAGCAGTGGTCAGAAGAAAGTAAATAAGGTTAGCTGAAGACAATACCATGAAAGTTAGATTGCGTTTAGATTCACTTTTACAGGGGAACCAAGCGAGCCGACTGGGTTGTGCCTGCTGTGCGGGGAAAAGCTGTCCAGCAGCGCCGCGCTTCCAAGCAAACTTAAACGCCATCTCCAAAACACCGACTATTTTGTTCATGTGCGTGAACAGACTGAGAAAGAGGCAGCGCTGTTGAAGAAAACCACCAAGACGAGAGAGAAAGCTCTGGAAGCTAGCTACAACTATGCTGAACTCGTGGCTAAATCCAAACAGCCAGTTCCTGAAGGAACATCAGCTTTGTGTTCGAGCAAACGAGGGGAGATTTCACATTGAGTAAATCAAATGAGACGACAGTTTCATTTTATTTCATTAAAAATGTTTTTGACATAACAATTTGCTGGTGTGCCGTGTGATTTCACTCATGTCAAATATGTGCCGTGGCTCAAAAAAGGCTGGCAAACCCTGATGGGGAAACTCCTTGGGCAGAGAACACGTTCTGCGGACAGTCCCACGTTTTCCCCGGACACATTCATTCACACTGATTCACGCCACATATAGACAAACAACCAGCCATTCTGTCAGTCACAGTCTGGGCGATGAAACTCCTGAGTGTTTTCTGACTTTGGGAGGAAGCAGGAGAACACGGAGAAACCCCCAGGCAGACTCTGGGGAGAACATGGAGGCTCCACACAGAAAGCCCCCCCCCCCCTGTGGGAATCCAACCTGGGACCTTCTTGCTGTGAGGCGGAAGCTCAAGCCGCTGTCCAAACCATGCACTTCTTCATTTTCTTATTTACTTTCCCCTTCAAGAGTCAGGGTGAGCTGAACGAATGCTTCCTATGCGTGGATTGAAACATACCTAAAACCACCCCGTGCCTCCGCAGCCTCTGTGAATCAGCCCGAAGCCGCGAAGCAAAGAGTCAGTGATTGTGTGCAGTCCACACCAGGCGTGGATCCTCGGCAAGAACGGAAAGTGAAAATGAATTGAAATGAGCACCATCGGACGGCCATCGGACTGTGTAACAGCAGTCTGGACGTCACACAACTCTGTGGCTTCCACCACCCCACGACTGCTTTTGTTGAATTAACCTACTTATTAATTTTAATTTTTTAATTTCATTTTGCTGTCTATTTTGTCCCTGCTGTTGTTCACCTTGCTGCCTATTCTTTTTTTTTTTTTTTTATAGATATCTTTTGACAATATTTTAATTGTCCCTCTTATTATTTTTATTCTCATATTTATTGATATTGTTATTGTTGCGCTGCAAGGGTAAAAGAATTTCCCCAATGGAGATCAATAAAGTATTATCTTATCTTATCTTATCTTATCTTATCTTATCTTATCTTATCTTATCTTATCTTATCTTATCTTATCTTATCTTATCTTATCTTATCTTATCTTACAATGCAAGCCTCCATCTGCTATGTCTGCAAAGAGCACGGGACAAAGGACGATGTTAAATAAAAGCACGCCGGACCAACATTTATAAAATGAAAGGAGACACCGGTGCCTCTTCGGGAAGTCAGGCTGTGTGAGATAAGGCTGGCAGGAGGAGCGCGCCTGCGAGGAGATCACCGCCAGACGTGGCAGTTAAGCAGCTCCCCGTCGCCGAGGTGTCGTTTGTGGCCGACCGAAAATTAGACTGTCACCGGACGGCGGCGTCGGCTACGTTTGCGTTCTGATGAACGGTACCACCGTCGCTTCCCGGTGATCTCCTCCGTCATAAACCCGGGTTCCATGTCTGGGAAAAGTGATATTCGGTAACGCAGATAATGATCTTGAGAAGAAGAAGAAGAAGAAGATGCCTTCATCCGCCCTGATCCTGGATTCGAACAGCACACCAGGACATCCGTAATTATCTCCCCGCCAGCGAGTCGTCCAGCCTCAATCACCACCGTGTGCCTGTGACCGTAACCCCCATCCATCATCCGGCGCCAACCTTCTGATACAGACATTTTCATATATTTTTTGCACAACCCCGCTACCTCATCCGCCACTACCGCCACTCCCAGCCGTGCAATATTTATATTTATACTATATTTATACATTCTCGAGGACACTTTACCTATTAGTATTTCATTTTTACTGCCCACCTCATGTCCACCTCCTGTTATATCACAAATCCCTGCACAAGTATTTCTTTCATTGCGTCTATTTCATCTTTTATTTTTAGATTTTGGATTCTAGTGCATATTTTCTACATAGCCGTGGTTCGTTTTTTTGTTTTTTTGTATCTAAATCCTTATTTGCGTATTCTTCTATGATTAGCAATTGCACACTTGTCTACCCTGTAATTCAACGCAAAAAACAAACAGATTGAAAAACAGTTTCTACCCGAGAGCCGCCGTCGCACTAAATTCAGGCCTGAACACTTGAACCTGAAATAGCATACAGTGCAATAACCCCCTTTTAATCCACTTTTCACCTTTTTACTTCTTTCCCTTTTCTTGATTTATTTATTATCTTTAATATCAACAATATATGTATTATTATTATTATTATTATTATTATTATTATTATTATTATTATTATTATTATTATTATTATTACTATTATTAACATTATTATCATATGAATAATAAGAATAATAAGGATAATAATAATAACGATGATAATAATAATAATAATAATTATAATTATAATAATAATAATAATAATTGTGGATGTTTTTTTACATTTTTTGTTTCATATTTCTTCTGTCACTTATACTTCTAGCCAGACATGCCGCTAATGTCGTATTGTTGTGTTGTGTCCTGCCTTTTCAGGTTGTTTGCGTCTGTTTTTGATAAGAGCTGCTATCTCTAAGTTTCGTTGCACTCAGCGTAACCACAATAAAAGTGTTGAATCCTTGAATCTCCTCGTCGTGGGATCGATAAGGTCTTATCTTATCTCGCTGAAGAATCCAGACCTCCCCTCGGATGGCTCAGCCTTGCACAGATGAGTGATGTAGAAAACCTGTTCCCGTTTGGAGCCACGGCGAGTTCGGAGAAGAGGTGAAGAAACGCGGGAATGCGGATTGGAACGAGTGGAGAAAAGCTAGAATGAAAGGAAAGGGTTAGAAGATGGAGGTGAGACAACTGATGGCGTCTGAGAGCTGCAGAGATGAAGATGTGGAGGTTCTCTCCGGGATGGAGGATCTGCGCAGCTGAAATGAGCCGGGGGAAAAAAAAAAGCCCGCTCTGCACGCCGGCGCGATCCTGATCCGTTATTTGTTATACAGGAATCGATGCGGCTGCTCAGCCAAGCCTCAAATCCCTCCGTCACTATCTGACCGACAAATCACTCACGGCTACATTTATCTTTGAATTCACCCGACCCTCCTTCCCGTGGCAGGAAGGGTCTGTATCAATCATGAGCGACCTGCACTTCGGTGGACTGACTGAGACATGACAGCACGGGTTATTTTGACGTTCCGTGCTGGAGGGAAGAAATCGTCTGGTCGGACAGATCGAAAGAACACACACGTGCAGAGGCAGAAGCATGAACCCAAACCTCCTCATGGGGCTATTTTTCCCAAGCAGAGCAGTGTCCAAGCTGGGCTGCTTTGAGCGGTCGTCATGGTACCGAACACGCCGAAGTGTCGTTGAGCAAGGCGCCGCTAAGTGGCTACCTGCTGCTCGTACTCTTTTTTTCCCAAAACGGGTCCAGCCCAGCGGTCAGTCGAAAATAAAACATCTTCCGGAGAATCCACCTCTGTGCACGGGAATCTTTATCTTCCTGGAGGCAAAGCGCAATGTCAGCGAGAGCAGGGGTTCCCGACCCCCGGTCCCCGGACCGGTACCGTCTGTTTCGGCCGCACTTCACTCTGTCGTGCCATTTCACACGTCAGCTACCACAAGCTAGCCCTGGAAAAGAATGAGCCGGTAACAAAAGTCGTCGGAGAGACTGCCGGCAAAAAGAAAGCTGCGTTTAAAAGAAAATATCAAGATTCCTATTGAAGTTACGCGTTCATCGCAGCAGGTGATACACAAGCTCCGCCCCCGCCAGGCATTATTAGCGGTGAACGTAAATAATGCAGCTATATATTACTATCGTAATGGCCTAATATAAAGTGTAACGGTTGGATTCAGATGAAATACTGTGAACTCACAAAAGGTGTTATTATTTGAACCCCGGCGCTTCTAACCGGTCCACAGAAACATTTTTTAGCATAAAACTGGTCCCTGGTACAAAAAAGGTTGGGGGGGGGGGCGCTGAACTCGACCACTGCTCCAGAGAGAAGATCCGCGGCATCCTTAATGGGATGACAAGGGGAATATCACACATTCAGTTCAGGTATGGGTGCGGACAAAGTCTGAACACCTTTCCTCACCTCCCTGATCGCGCATCTCTCATCTGTAATTAGAATAATGGCTGGTCTTAATTAGCAGGACCTTACGTGCCCGAGTAATGAAGGTGTGATTACAAGAGGCCACGGCAGCGGAGAGATGAAGGACAAAGTAAGCGAGACGGAGCCGCGCTTCCGAGTTTGCCGAGGCGCTGTGTCAACACGCCGGGAGGCTGCAGGACGGAAAAAATAAACCCGGGACCTTGTGGCTCGACACGGGTCCAGACTCAGCACCGGAGTCACGTCGCTTTGCAGAAGCCACGGGTTCATCTCGGTGGAGTAGGAGCTTATTTTCATGCACTTACACCTTTTGCATCCCTAAATAACTTTCGTTTACTTTTGAAGAATGTATTTCATCTCATTGGTTAAGCTAATCAGGTGGTCGGCGGTTGGATCCCCGGCTCCGCCTCCTGCCTGCTTGCCGAAGCATACCGAACCCAAAGCTGCCCCTGTCCCATCGGAGTGTGAACGGGTGAAGGCTTTGAAACCGCGAGGTGTGGAAGCGCTATATAGGTGGAGAACATGTATCTAAAATCATCCTGAGGATGGAACGCCAACGTCTCCGAAAGTCTATGAGAAGCAGGAATCCCGGACTCGATGGATGCAGCTATTGGTGCTTCATTCTCACAGCAAGAACGTCCCTGGTTCAATTCCGACAGGGAGGTCTTTCTAGAGTCTCTACGTTCTCCCAACACCTGCATGGGTTTCTTCTGGGTTCGCTGTTTCCCTCCCGCAGTCCAAAAACAGGCAGGAGGATCATTGGAGACCCTCAGTTGTCCGATTGTGCGATTGCGGTTGCGTGTCTCGATATGTGGTCCCGTGATCGGCCAATCCAGGGTGAACCCCACCTCTCGCCCAACGACAGCTGGGATAGGATTGCAGGATCAGCGGTAGAGATAATGAATGAATGAATGCACGGATGAATCCTTAACCTTAAAAACAGCTGCAAGCTGTGGCGGGGTGTTGTCATGGAAAGTGTTTTTCTTTATTTTGGTTATTTTTGTAATCACTTCCGGACACTTGAAAAGTAGACAGCGATTTATTCGGGAACATTCTTTAGTTGCATGCTGGTAAACACTGTCCGGGAACTGAAAAACAGAGAACACATCACCTGAAATGGTAAATGGTGTCTGGGCTTCAAACGTCGGGGGGGGGGGGGAGGTTTATCGGTGAGCGCCTTGCGTGGAAAAACAACTCGACAGGTCTAATAAC
>CAAKHD010016592.1:318394-337818 GCA_901007705.1 Fistularia tabacaria
ACAAACACCCTCATAGGGAGAGTTATGGGGGTGGGGTCGTGGTGGGGGGGGGGGGGGGGGGAGGTTTATCGGTGAGCGCCTTGCGTGGAAAAACAACTCGACAGGTCTAATAAGCGATTTGTTTGGAAAGTTTGGAGAAAGGCCATTCTCCCTGCGCAGGGAGGATTTATACAAACTCAAACTCCATTCATGCATCTCAAGCTTCTTACCAGACTACAGATAAGGATCAATGCTGAAGAGAAGGATTCCCGTCCTTTCTCTCTCTCTCTAAGACGTGGGCGATCAAAGTCAGCCACAATTCTCTCTCCTTCGCCGCCTCCCTGATGTTTTACACCTCTCTCATCCAGACACTTGGTAAGACCGGCCGCCCGCATCACCCGACCTCCTTCGCGCCTTCGGCTCTCAGACCTCCAAAGGCGACTGACTGTCATTTTCTCGGAGGATACGGTGAAAGCGGTTTTCCGTTGCCGACTCCACCGAAGTCTGCAGGCCAGAAGCGGGGATTCCCAGCACGCCCGTGAGTAACGTCAGGGTTCTGAAGTTGTCCGAGAGGCCAGATCTTCCACCGAAACTCACAGACCACGCATTGGCCGGCCTGTTCCGGCCTTAACCATTCCACCTCCTTGGGGATTGACCTCTTTTGATGACCCCGTTGGTTCCACTCATCAACACCCGGCCGCCTACTGCCAATGTCCTCCCCCCTATCGCTGCTTACGTGAGAAGGTACCCCCTCCCCAAGACCCCAATTGCTGGCCTAGACACCAGGGAAAAGAAGTGAGCGACATACTGGATAGCTCTTAGCTAATGGTTGTTGCTGCAAAAGGGTTTAGTCCAAAGGAACCCCTAAAATGCCAGTCTTCTTCTTCATTTCCTTTCGGCTTTTCCCCCTCAGGGGTCGCCACAGTAAATCAACCTCCTCCATCTAATCCTACAACATCATGAACTCTTTCACTACGTCCATAAATCTTCTATTTTGGTCTTTACCTCCTGGCCAGCAGTTCCTTCTACCAATATATCCACTCTCCCTCCTCTGTCCATGACCCAACCATCTCAGTCTGGCTTTTCTGACCTTCTCTCCAAAACATCTACCATGTGCCATTCCTCTGATGGACTCATTCCTGATGCTCTCCATCCTGGTCACTCCCAAAGAGAACCTCCACATCTTCATCTCTGCCACCTCCAGCTCTGCCTTTTCAATGCCACTGTCTCCAAACCATACAGCATCGCCGGTCTCACAGCTTGCACACCCTTCCTTTCATTCTGGCTGAAATTCTTTTATCACACATTGTCACCCCTGACACTTTTCTCCAGCCGTTCCAGCTGGCTTGGACCCGTTTCTTCGGCTCTTTTCAAACTCTGCATTGCTGTGGACTGTTTACCCGAAGCGCTTAAAATCGTCTATCTTCTTTATCTCTACTCCGAGCGTATGCCAGAAACCGTCCGCTTGAACTCAGCAGGTTGGACCATTCGTCTTGAAACTGAAGCTTCCTGGTTTGATTCCAGAGCTCCTGCTAGCTTGTAAAAAGTGTTGTTAGGCCAGACAAAGATGCCCCCAAAATGCTCTGCAGGTGCTGCGAAGTGTTTGCCCTGCTGCTCGTGGTTCATCCGCGATGGGTTGAACCCAGTGGTCAAATTGATGTGCTTTACACTGAACCGAATGTGACTGAATGAAGGGCTATCTTCTCCTTCTTCTTCTCTTTCCACGTCCTCGCCGCGAGACGTATTGAGGATGGCCTCCCCTCTCGAGTTCCACCCATACATCTGGAGAAGCTCGACAGACATATTCAGGCGTTTGATCTGGCCAATTTTAATTTCCCCACCTGAGAGTGTAACGTGACCGAGCAACCGAGCCCAGCAGCTCCACGGAGGACTCACGTTTCTGACCGCAGTCTCATTCTATCAGTGGCCGGGGCTTGTGATCTGTGGCGAGCGTTCAAAACTCAAATCATCTGAGAAATTGTGAGCTTCACCTCCCGGCTCATGCTAAAGACATCATTTGGTCTCACAATGGAGGTGGGCCCCCTTGACGTGGCGGTAATGCCTCTATTGATTCGGAGTGCGGCTAATGACTGGCTCACGTCTGAAGTGCCGTAGAGTCGGTGTGCTTCGATTCCAAAATAAGACACTGTCTAAAATTCGCTTTTTGGTTGCCTCCATCTCGCCAAACCTCCACATGCGGCCCGTTAATGCCAGGGTTTATTTTGCCTTTCAAAGACTTCGTGCACAAAAGTTCTATTGTACAAAAGAAGAGAACCATCTTAAGCACATCTTCAGAAAACAGAAACACAAGGGAGTTTGAAACATGATTTAAAGCAACTTCTGCAAGCCTTATGGAGGCTAATTCGATATGAAAGCATGGCCTTCATACATGTGGTCGTGTGTGTGTGTACGTTCCACGTATACTTCCGGAGGACACGATGATAATGCCTGAGAGCGCTAGAATTAAAAACAGTCAAGGTCATGAATTCAGATTCCTCACCAACAGGCTAAAGCTACAACTGTAGGGTTTGAGTCGCACTCCGTGTGCATATTTTTTCTGCACTTCCAACCATATTTCTATCCATTTGATTTTATAAAAGAGAATTAATGGCGTTGCCAAAAATACACCGTGTAAGCGCCAATAGCGCGGTGCTACAAGAGACACGGGGGGGGGGGGGTGTTCATATGCTTTCATTTCACGCACTCATCCAATGAGATTCAGATAAGCGCAAGATTGGGTTTCGCCGGCTCGCTCGTGGACATTTGGCAGGCGCGGATCGCAAAATGCACATACAAACAAATTTGCCGCTAACTGAAGCAAATCTACGACGAGGAGCTTCGGCGGAAGATACAAAGGCGATGTAATTACAAAGACGTTCCTCAGCGTGACAGGATTCTGTTCTTTGTCGTGCAGCGGGAGGGAGGCGACCGGCGGCGGCGGCTGATGATGACAAGCACCGGGACACATTGATCATTTAGCATTTAGCTGACGCTTTTATCCTTAAAAGTGTCAAACGGGAAACAATAAAACAGCAAGAGGCTGAGTGACGTGACATGAGGATGAAAATAAACATTAAAAATTAGAGACGCTTTAAGGATTTCATATTTTTGGGGATCCTGATGGGCAACGACAGTTATCTACCACGCAAGATGACAAATAGACATGACATTTGAGGACGGATGGGCTATGGATGAATACTGAAAGTGGATTTTATACCATAAATATGTTTTTTTCTGCGATATAGGTTTCATGCATAATGCTGGAAAAATGACTGCATGAGGCAAATCAAACTTCAAACTTCGTCAAACAATTCAAAAAAGAAAATTAACACAACTGGGGTTGATGATAATGATTATAATAATAATAATAAAAAAAAAATCAGCTGTCATAGATGGACATAGAAAAATTCCGTCACACACATTATTATTACTATATGCAACCCAATTTGATATTATTAAAAATAATAATAATAATAATAATATTAATAACATTAAAATAATGATACTGCTACTAATAATGATCATAATATCATTATATTGTTATTGTCATCAATAATAATAGTAATAATAATAATATTATAAAAACAGCAATTGATATAATTAATTATTAATTATGACTATTCTTCTTTTTCTTATTGTTGTTATTCTATTATAATTGCTGTTATTGTTATTATCATTGTTGTTGTTGTAGATATTTATTTTTATCATTGTTACTTCAGTGATTTAATATTGTTATTATTATTGAGTTTAAATCTCATATTAGCAGATGCACCTGCAGAGGCTGCTTTGTCCTCCTGAGCTCCTTCACGTTGCAAACGTCTTCTTAGCTCATTAATCTATTTCCAAACCGCAGACGTGCCGGTGCGTTCTGCTGCAGCCGCAGCGACGTGACCTGCACTTCACACACGGCGACACTATCCCCGCTTGTTAGTAAGACGCGACCATCTGCTGCGAGTCGGTCACTGATCAATCAGCGCATCGCGAATAATCACTCGTTTGAAGGCGGCGATGGAGATTGATGACGGCGACCGTGATTGCGGATATCTCAATCAGCTCGACGGCAAAATGTCGAGGAAAACATTTTTCGCTTTGCGGTGAATTCTGATTTTATCCGCCAATCAAAGGCGCGTTCCTCCTCCTCCTCCTTAACATGCCAAGGAACACAAACACGGCACATCAAGACGGCCTCGCTTCTCCCTCCGAATCAGGCGCTGTGTCGGGACGGCGGGTAAACAAGTTGTGTATTTTCTCGTAGTGGGAGAACTCATTTTCAACCGGCCGGTGTTCGCGCGGGCCTTTTTCTTCCCCTGCCCAGTTTTGTTTGATTTGGGAGTGAATCTTTTCCGGTCTATTAGAGAGTTGCTGGGAGGGCAGCGGCAGCGGGCGACCCCTCTCTGCAGAGTTGGCACTAAATCACGTCTCTTGTAAAAAGCCGTGCTGGATACCCGCCGCCACGGGCTGAATGAGTGCGTAGCGCGGCGGCCGAGGCGTTGAGCAGCCCCGTGGGCGTTGTCCTCTTTCCGCAATCTCCATATTTAGTTTCTTTGCATGCCAAAATAAAAAAAAAGTATTTATATATATTTATATGTTTCGCAGAATTGGAATTAACTGCACAGAATAACCCTGGAACTAATCAATAATCCAATCCCGGAAAATGATGCGTCCATATCGCGGTCAAATACAGACCGCTTCTTCATGCATGTGCACATTCTGCAGAAGCAATTATCACTCGTATCTATACAGTATTATTTTCCCATGCTGTAACTATGGAAACAGAGGCAGAGTGATAAGGGTTATTATTGTTGGATGTGCCCTATAGCTGTAGCTCTTCCGCTTGACGAACGTGCATAATGAGACGGCTAAAACAGTCGTAAGGCGCGTCATCAGCCTTCCCCGGCTCCGGCGCGCGAGAAGGCGTGATTGCGAGTATGTTTTCGCCGAAATGAACACATTAATCTTCTTTAGAAAAAGGGGAACAATGAGGGACGCCGGCGAGTTTCTCCTCGTTTCATCACATTTCCTTTCGGCTCTCTGCGTCTCAGCATCTGTCAGGGGAGCCACAGTGTTCCAACAGACGCCACCGCGGCGCCGCTGAATCAAAGATTTACCTTTCGGTAGCTCGGCGCGCGACGACCCACGCCGGGCGCGACTGTGGGTGGAGCCAGCATGTGCCAGGGCGCCTTGCAAGAACAATAATGTGGATTTTGGGGTCGGAGCTCAAAACATCGGTGCTTTGAGTGCTAACAAGTCGACAGCACTGAATGTTGTCACCCTTCGGAATCCTGCGATGCCTGAATCTTGAATCCAGATGATTCCACTGCTCTGGCCGCAAACATGACTTAAATAGGACAAAAGTCGTCGTATCTATTTGTTTTGCTGGGCTGTAGATGCTCAGAGAACCACGGAGCACTGTAAGATTTCAAAATGAAGGGCTCCGAAAACAAAGCCGTGTCGCCGCAGGGAAACGCCCGTCGAGCATCAGATCCCGGGGTTCAAGCAAGCTACCGATCGACAAGCTCCGATGTCACATGGCTTCTTATGGGGCTGTTAAAAAAGACCCCGTCTTGGGGGACACTGATCACTGATCACTCTGGTTCCTCTGCTGTCCGGATGCACCAAGAAACGGCCTTGTTCCTGAAAAGGTTCTAGGACTTACAAAAAAATGCCAATTTTCTTTTGAATACTTTTTAGCGGAGTGCGCCGTCAAGGATATGTAGCCTAGCCAAGGCAAGAACACGTGACCCCGGCGGCAGCTTGGTCATCTGCTTTCCCTGCTCTGATAAATGGTCTGCTCTTATTCAGGGCTTTCAATCCGAGGGGGTTTCAAAGGCCTTCCACCTATTCACACACAGATGGCTGAGAGCCGGCCATGCAAAGCCAGAGCTACCTTTGGGGAGAAAATGGGAATTTCTGTGAATGGGGATTGACATGATGAGGTCCCTTATCGGAATCGAATTCATTCATTCATCCATTCATTCATTTTCTATTTGTCATTTTATTCACGCTTGGAATAGTGTGCATTCAACTTCTTGTTAAGGGATCATCTGGACTTTTTAAAATTCTGCGCGCGGCTGGCGGCTGAGTCTTCGGTCAACATCGGCTTGGAGGTGGGAAGAAGTGTTTTGTCAAGACATCATCGAGTGCTCGACCAACAAAAGGACTCGGAGGTGAGCGATAACACGGAGAGGAGGCTCAACGCGGAGAACCTCAGCTGTTCAAAGGTGCGCTGGGCGGAGGTGGGGAGGGGCAGGCGACTTCTAGAAACATCAAGAGGTGACACATATTTACCTTTGGCCTTTGGCCTAACGGTTGCGGACCAATGTTGTATCTCCTCTTCCTTTCCTGACAGTCATTCCCTTCAGGCTCCACAGCCAATCACCTCCCTCCATCTAACCATCTCCTCTCTCGTACCAACTGACTTCCTGTCCACTTCCTCCTCCATCCATAAACCTCCGCTCTGGTCTTCCTCTAGACCTCCTGCCTGGCAGTTCCAACCTCAGCATCTGTCCATGTCCAACCCATCTTCGTCTGACTTTATCTCCAGAACGTCTTCCACGCGCTGTCCCTCTGATGGACTCTGATGGACCAGAAACGCATTTCACTCCCTTTGCAATCCTACTTTTTCTGGGGTTGACATGGAGAGAGCAGAATCGTCACACCGACAAATGGGAATCAGTCCAAACATACAATGGTGCCCCATCTTGACACCCCCTTTGGCAGTGCAGGAACTTTTTGGAGTTCCTAGATCCTTTTCAGGATCGAAGCCGTATCTTCATGGATTCAGACAGCCGAGGAACTAGGAACCGTGGACCTCAGCTCCTAGGACCATTTTAGCTTCTAGCTCAAGGCAGGACATAAGCCTCTGAAGAAGACTCATAAGCCATGTCCATTCCCATATACTTCTTTCGGTGCGCTATTTAAAAAAAAAACAACAAAAACTATCAGCTGTCTTTTCTTGCGACAGAATGGACGGAACGGTTTTTCGTCAATAATTTCTCCCAAATAAGCCCGGAGTTAGCTGAGGGCAGGGTTCTTCAAGCGGCGAAACGATGCAGGGAGAAGATAAAAACACTTCAACTCCTTTGATAGTCCTTGGTTATGCAAACAAAGAGCGTGCCGGTCGCTCGTCTTTACTCAACACGAGAGCGGTAATAAATAAGAAACAAGGGCTGTTTTTGTTTATGGATGGGTTGGCTGCTGCACCGCTAATGAAGTAAGTTCTCTGCAATTTCATGGTACATTGTTTCTTCTGTGTACGACAGAGACAACGGGAGGGAAAACTCCGGGTTTTCGAGTTCACGGAGTTTGTTCGCGTATTTGCTCCTGCTCACGGTTCACATTGCAAAAAGAGGGCCCCCTCCAACCGTCTCCGCCGCCGCAGAATAACCAGAAAGTAAATCCAGCTACTGGAAAGCAAGAAGACAAGTGAGCGGAGGGGATAGTCGGCGGACGGATGCCCCGAGTCCCCCCGCCCGGCCCGCACGCAGAGCGATTGGTATTCGCCGCGGCCGCGAGTCGGAAGCAGTGCGCGGCATGTCTCGGGGGAACATTATGAATTGAAAAGTATCTTTCCTATTTTTCTTATCTATCAGCCTTCATTCGGAGGCGCACACTTGTCGTGCCACTTCACCAAAAATAAATTGCCATCGCAGAAACAATATGCGCCGGCGGAACGCGCTCGCATCCTGGAAATGAAATGTCCCACAACCCACGGTTTCCAGGCGCAGGGGTCTAATAAAAAGCGCCTGCTTGCTCCTGTTGATGTTTGCAGAGGCTAATGTATTCCGGCCCGCTGCTTTTCATCACTTTCCCAGACAAAATATGAACATCCATGTGGAAAGCAGAGACATTCAGCCTCTTATCATTGACATAATGTTTGACTGAAGTGCTCTCATGGTGAAAAAAAAAGGGAAATTCTGATAGGTATGAGGAGTTGCAGAATAAAATCACCTTATTTCACCTCCTTCGTGCAATGAAGAAGTCAACAGCTTGCTCGGGGCGGCTACTCCGACACGGCGCGAGACGTGAGAAGCGGGAAATTGCCGGGGTGCTTTGCGTGCACGCTCCAGCCCCCGCCGCACTTTCCACCGACATGAATGAATGAATGAATTCATTAATTAATGAAAAATTCGCCATGACAATCCCGGGTGTAGCTCTGTATCAATGGGGCCTCTCCATCCCGCCATCCACTTCATTTGTGCCCCATCCAAACCCTCATTGGGTCTCCATGGCAACCCTGTCAAAGGCACAAAAAAAAAAATAGAAAATTACCGCCGCTCCGGCCACCTGTTGTTCCCTGCCGCCGCGCAATTGCTCCCCACGTTCAGCCGGAAAACGCCGGTGTGCTCGGCATGTAGAAGCGGACGTGTTTTTGGTGACTCCGCTGACGTGACGTGAGGATTCACGACACGGATGCACGCGTGACGTTATGAGATCCGTTTTGGGGGGCGGCGGGGGTTCTGCTCCGGCATTATTTATAAACCCCACTCCGTTCCGCAGTCCGGCGTGTAAACACGGCGTCCGAATGACTGACATCTAAAGGCAGCGGAGCCTGCGGATTCATTTTCCAACAGGGATTGAGGCGCCGATAGGTTCCTGCGAAAAATGTCACCATGGCAACTACTGTATGCAATTGCACCGGCAAATGCCTATCAATCACATCGGCTGCGCGAGTGTCCGGTGAATAATTAAGAGGCAAAACAATACGGCCGCTGCAAATGTGATGAATGGTAATGCAACGCGAGGCTTGCAGCGGAGCGGTGACGGTGTCACACAAGAAATCATTCATTCGTTCATGTATTATCCACACCGTGTATCCTGCGCGCTCTAAAAACCCCCTCCTTCATGTTTCTGGACGGCGTGAGGAACCCGGAGAACCCTGAGGAACCCCCTCGTGGACACGGGGGGAACACGGAGACCCCGCAACTCGGGACCCTCGAGTTATGCGTCAGAGAAAACTGGAATATGCAGCATGTTTGTTTTTTTTGCGGAGCCTCGGGTCGCTCAAAGTCCTCTGAGGCTGCCGTCCCCATCCAAGGACCAAGGACCAGTTTTATACTTGAAAAATGTTTCCACGAACCGGTTAGAGGCGCAGGGGGTTTGTCTTTTAGCGCAGGGTGTTTTGTCTGAATGTGGCAAAGCAGTTTTGAGGGTTTCATAGCTTCATTAGCTGTGTATCACCTGTTGCGATGAACTTGGTTGAGAATTTTGATGTTTTCTTTTGAACGCAGCTTTCTTTTCGCTGGCAGTCTGCGACGCTTCTGCCGTCCCATCGTTTTGCTCGTTTTCTCTCGAAAAAGCTCTCCGATGACTTTTGTTTCTGGCTCATATTTTTTCAGGGCTAGCTTGTGGTAGCCGATGTCCGAAACGGCGCCACAGAGTGAAGCGCGGCAGTTCAGGCGAACATTTCAAAATGTGATGCGGAAGGTCGAATGAAAAAACCAGCATTCGTAACCAAGAAAGATTTTCTTTGAGGACCGGCAGCGAAAGATCGGTGGACCGGTACAGGTCCGCGGACCGGGGGTTGGGGACCCCTGCTCTGAGAGATCAGAGTTTTTACCGACCACTGTCATATTCCCAAATATCAGCACACACCGTGTCACACAGCTTCGCGCATCACCGCGGGCCGCGACCGCTCCATCTCCGCCGCGACCAAATTACCATCCCCTTTTCCTGATACTGCTGGAAGTCATCAATAAATAACATATTTAAAAAAGAAAAAAAAAAAAACTACATCGAAAGAAAGAGGGAGAGGCGGACCGCTGAGCTCGGGTCGATATGAAAAATTCTAAATGATGCAAGCATCGATTTGCTCTGAGCCGCGGGAACGACCACGTGGAGCGAAACACAGTACAGGAGGAGTTTCACAGAAAGGGCAGCTGAAATGTCAGTGGCGTTTAGTGTCAATAAACAGATTTTAAAAGAAAAACTGATCAATACATAACCCAGCATCATCACGCTATGTGTATATTTATATAAAAAAAACAAGTGCGGCTATGTTTCCCTCCTCTTGATAACAAGCTGAAGCTGATCTCCAGGCATGTTAAAGCATCAGATGGTCTGGAGATCATTCAAGGTGTCCTCAGCTTCTATCCAGAGACAGGCTCTAAAAGGGACTGAAACTACTAGGGAAAACAAATAAATCAATTGAAAATAAATGTACGCTGTAATTTTCTGACTATTGAGCGCACAGGAATAGAAGAAGCACCCACTAAATTTGAAAATAAAAATTTTAAAAAGTACATATTTGGCTGAGAGTGTTCATTTGTAACGCAATATGTTTTCACAGAAAGATGTTACACAGACACGTTCTTTTTTTTTTTAATTTGAATTAGATACGTGCCATAAATACTTTTTTGCTTGGAACGCATCTGTTAAAAAAATTAAAAATCCAGTTGCCTATCAGGAAAAGTCATTGATCGCTATCTTCATCTTTATCCCGCATCCACTGAAACCACTCAAGTCGTGTTCTTCAGTGTCGGAATTCAACTCCGTCAAACACTTCCTTCGTCTCTCTTTTGTAGCTTCATCTTTTTTCTCTTAAATATAATTTGTGAAAAACCGCACGCGTGTGTTCTGCGGTGTCTTTGTGTAATCCCGTCCGTTCGATGCGACCAGGCTAAATATTTCCTCGGCATGAAGCTCGTCAGCTCGTAAAAATCCATAAATTTGCCGCATCGTTGTTTAAGCGGCGGCGCCCAAAGCTTGTGAAAAAAACGAGCGGCTAATAGTCCGGAAATGATGGTAGGTAATATTCCCCCCGCTTCCTCCCACAGTCCAAAGGATTGGAGATCGTGATGAGAGGCTTAATAGTAGTATTTCTCCATGAGGTGGGAATGAGAGGGTGAATGTTATTTTTGCATATTTGACTATTTTACTGAACTCACAGTGACAATGAGGAAAAGACAGGAGGCAGAGCTGGAGGTGACGGAGATGAAGATGTGGAGGTTCTCTTTGGGAGTGACCAGGATGGAGAGGATCAGGAATGAGTCCATCAGAGGGACGACACATGGTAGATGTTTTGGAGAGAAGGTCAGAGATGGTTGGGTCATGGACAGAGGAGGGAGAGTGAATATATTGGACGACAGATGCTGGAATTGGAGGTCCAGATGAAGACCAGAGAGAAGATGTATGGAGATAGTGAGAGAGGATATGAAGAGAGGAGGATCCAGAGAACAGGGTTAGATGGAGAAGGTGGATTCGCTGTGGCGACTCCTGAAGGGACAAACCCAAAGGAGAAGAAAGAAGACTATAAGAAGACTACAATCCTGTAGCAAGCACATGTTGTCCAATGCCTTCTGCCTCACCTGACATGTTAGAAATGGTCGTTTCTGGGGGTCTGAATGGAAAAGGACATCAGAATATAAACTTAAGATGCATGGTTATGCAGATAAACTTGGCTGTCCAATCCCAGACAAAAGTCCAGGTGACCGTCGGCGGTGATGGATGATGCTTCTCTACAAGCGCAGACAGCTGAGCTTTCGTTTCTCCCGTTTTTGTTACGAGAGATCCTACTTAATTAAAATAAGAGAGGAGTCAAAGACAAGCCACGTCATTTGATACATGAATATTGAATTCACCGTTTCTGACCATCACTAATTAAGTGTATAATTCACGTCTCCTGAGTTTTTTGCCATTCATTACCGCCACCGTTATCGCTGAATTAAACATTATCCCAAAACCCTTTGAGATCGACCTCCAGGATTTTTCTGTTTGAGCGTGCCTTTCGCCTCGTTTGAGATCCCTCAGCACCTTTTCAACGATATAATATCAACGTCCAAAGAGCAAGTGCCGGGCGAGACCTAAACAACTGGACTGTTTCTGAAGGCGGGCATTAAAAGATAAATAACTTTTATGTTATGGTGAAACCATCCACGTTCAGCGGTCTCCATCTGAGACAGCTTTTGAAGGATGCGCGGTGGATATGAGGTCATCTTCGACACGGGTCGGCTCTGTCAGCGCAGGAATAGAAAAAAAAAAGGGTTGTTCCTCCCATTATTTTCCATCATCTCCATAAAAAAAGGGGGGTCGCGTTAACCAAAACTGTCAGGCTGAGACCATGGAGACGGCTGTGCAAAGCAAGGACGAAAATAGATCCCGTCTTGGGCTTCGAAACCTCGCGGCGGTGTTGGAGACACTGGTTCCCCCCCAACATGTCCCCGAACGCGTTCTGTTTGAATCAGATAGCTGATCGTGTTTTCCGTGCACGGACCGGCCTCAGCGTGGCTGGAAAGGAATACCAATATGGCTACTACCGCCAACAGGTGGAAAATGTCCACGGTAACTTGCATTAAATTGTTCTATTTGTTTTTCCCCCCTGATAACTAAATCTCATTTTAGTGAACGCTCTTCTATCCATCCCGATACCGGCCAAGCCAAGTCAAATTTTATTTACATGGCGCCGAATCATGAGACGTTCCATGCAGAGCAGGTCAGATGATCTACGGAAACCCAAACCTCCCCAACGAGCGAGCGCTTGCCGACGGCGGAGAGGAAACGCTGCTTTTTTCACCGCTACAAAAACCTCGGGCAGATCCCGGCTCAGTGTGGGCGGCCTTCTGCCTCGACCATTTGGGATTAAAAAAAAGATATTAGCAAGCATGACAGGGACAGAGGGCAAGGGGGTTAGGAGGGAAAGGCACAAGTGCTAATAATACCTGTAGCGCTAACATGCTAATGGCTGACATGATATAATAATAGCTTACATAACATAAAATAAATAACAATGGCAGACGCCTAGCCAGGTGTTGCAGTCAATCAAGCCACGCCCCCTGGGAAGGACTCGGGAGAAGATATGATGTTGCTATCCAGCACTGATGGGTAGGAGGAGTGGAAGGAATGAGAGGAGAGCATCAGCTGAGTAAGCCTCTGGCAGCATATTGAGGTACTAGCCGAGGGGGTAACTTAAAACTTTCTCAAAAGCAAGTTTTTTTAGCCCATGCTTAAACAAAGAGAAGGATGTCGAACCGCTTCTCTCCATAAATACACCGTCCACCCTGAGCACGTCGCTCATTCTCCCATCCTGGACGTGCTAAAGCTTTACCAGGAATCAAGCTAGTTAAATTCAGAGGTCATGTTTGTCCTCATTTCTTTCAGAGCCACATCTGTCAGCTGTGTTTTGACAAGGTTAACCACAAGAATGCTAATCTCCACATTCACCGAGCTCAGCTGAGGACGACATTCGCGATGCTGGTTTTAATATTAACTCTCTGGCAGTTCTTTTGCAGTGTTACTGAATGAAGTGTCCAAAGTACATGGTGTATCTACAGGAACCCCCCGAGGCTCAGCACAGGCTGCTTTTCTCTCTTCAATAGCCACCGGTCCATTTGGTGCAATAATTCATTCCCATCGTGTCTAGTAGCATCGCTACGCCGACGACACCTTGCTTTTCATACTCGTTCGACTGACCTCGCACTCTCGGCACAGATCCTTACACGCGTTATCAATGCCCGCATGGTTGAACGAAAGCTAGCTTCAGCTGAACCGATGCCGGACTGAGCTCTTCATCATCCGAGTCAGTCTTCAATGACAACAGGTACACCTCCAGCTCGGATCAAACCCACTCCCACCAACAAAGCGGCCCTGAAACCTGAGCTTCCGTGATAAACGCCCGACGTTGCGTTGCCGCTAATGCAGGCTTCGTTTCAGAATCCCGTCCATCGGCATCACACTTACCGGGATGATTAGCCCGTACCTGTCGGAGGAGACAGCAGGGCTCCTGGTAAAGTGCTCTTCTAATATCACATCCAGGATGCAGTGTGATATCTGATAATCAATTAGCCGCAAACAGCGCATTACACTGCAGCTCATGTTCCTCCGCTAATTGCCAGTTGTTCTCCGATAGCAAACGGGTTGCAGCCTTTTGTATGCAGTGAGCGCCTCGCAGTCTTAAAGGGGAGACCGAAGACAATGCTTTCATTGACTGAGTGAAAATAGAGATAAAAATGAATTTCAAAAAAGGCCTGGAGGCACAGTCGCGCGGGGGTTAGCGCTTCCGCCAGGTCCCTGGTTTGATCCGGACAGGGGAGTTTGCAGGTTCTTGTGCGTCTGCGTGGATTCTCCAGTTTCCACTCCACAGTCCAGAAACATACAGGAGGTCCATCGCAGAACCTAAAATTGACAGGTGACTCAGACGCTGTAATGCGTTTTAGTGCATACAACTTGTTTGCTCGGCCTCAAACTCTAGCTGTGCTAGCTTAAATCCTTGTCGCGATTAATTCATCGAAGAAAAAAAAAACAGCCTGGGATTAGGCAGGTTTTCCCACGGAGCGGCCATTCATCCTGTCCCGTCCCTTTTCAAAGATTTTCAAAACACAGCGGCATAAGATCGCTCATACGCTATTATGTTTCTATCCTTTGTCGGCCATTTTGACCTGCGGTTCCTTTAGAAAGCAGCGACCGGCACCGAAACCCAAGCGGAGGCTGACCTAAATGCCATGTTGACATCGATTACACACCGCAAGGCGTTTCATAGAGACAAAGTACACAGAAACAGATTGTTTCCGAACATAAATCACCGTGTTGTCATTTTATTTTTCCCCAGCGAACGCTTAATTAATTTTCAGTAATCAAGCGGTCGGTCTGCTCACCCGCCTCACCGCCGCTCTATTAATACACGACAAACAAGTGAAAACCTATCAGCGCGGAGAGATTTCACAACGCCGACGATCTCTTTCAACTTCCGACGAGTGTTTGCAATTAGCGAGTGTGTACGCGCGCGCGCGTGTGTGTGTGTGTGTGTGTGCGTAGACACGCGTTACTTGCTCATCTAACACACAGCAGAACGATGCGCGATGCAAGCAGAATCCGCCCCCGGCGATTAAGAGCGCGGCATGAGGCAGGGGTCCGGCGTGCTCCAATCAATGGATGTGCAATTTATATTCACAACAACAATAAAAAAGGTGTAATTTAATTATTGACATCAAGTTACCCCGCATTTAAAATGATGGATAAGATTATCATCTGCTGTTTTAGCAGGCGCTTAGGGGCAGAACTGCAGAGATGAAGATGTCGGCGGTTCGGGGATGAGTCCAGCACCGGGGATGAGGTCAGACGGAGATGGTTTGGACACGGACAGAGGAGGGGTGGAGAAGATCCGGGTAGAAGGACGCGGAGGTCCGAGGAGGTCTGGAGGAAGACCAGAGAGGAGGTTTGTGGAAGAGGAAGGGAAGGAAGCTGGTGTGAGGATGCAGAGGAGAGGGTTGGATGAAGGCAGATGACTGGGTGATGGTCAGGTGGAGGGAGATGATTGGCTGAGGAGAAGAGCCCAAGGGAGGACAAGAAGAGGAAGAGAATGACCTCAACAAAGCTCAACCTTCGCATCCATTCATTCACTCATCTGGGCAATCCAGGGTCTCCAGTGAAGCGCCTGCATGGGTTTGGACTGCGGGAGGAAATCGGAGAACCCGGAGAACCCTGAGGAACCCCACGCAGACTCCTGGAGACCCAACACAGGAACCAGGAACCTTCTGGCTGCTAGGCGGAAGCGCGAACCGCTGCACACTTTTGCCTGAATTAAGATCTAATTTTACCACAACGCAAAGATGATTCTCCTTCTCTTTTTTTTTTTTTTTTCCCGATTCACGTCCTCTTAAAGTCTGTGAGAACGATAACTTCACGAGGAATTTGATGCAACCGTGAGTTAATTAAGAGCTGATGTTAAATAATAAACGATGCCTAATTAGTGACTGCAAGAGAGGCATCGTTCGGGATGGTGGTGTGTGTGTGTGTGTGTGTGTGTGTGTGTGGGGGGGGGGGGGGGGGGGGGGAGGGGGGGGGGGGGGGGGGGGGGTGGGGGGGGGTGGGGGGGGGGGGGGGGGGGGGGGGGGGGGGGGGGGGGGGGGGGGGGGGGGGAGGGGACGCAGCGAGCAAAGACGGAGGCGAGAAATACCGACGCAGCTCCGAGCGTCAGATATGTATAAATATCCTGCGATTCTCCGGAGCGCGGGTTTCGATGCGGGTGGTGGGAAAAAAAAAAAGAGTTCAGTGAGCCAAACAACCGAGCAACGCTACAGCTTACAATGCCGAGTATCGATTAGGTGCCTTGCAGTTTCTCTCTCTCTCTCACACACACACACACACACACACACACACATATAAGGGATTGACTCGCAGCAAAGTGGGGACTCCAAACGCGTGAGCTTTAGCTTTTCAGCTTTTCGGCGGGGAGAATCCGAGTTGCTCTCCGTCATGAGGTTGCTTTTCAGAGCGATTTTACAGAGGAAGCGGCAGAGCCGGAAGGTTAGTTAAGGTCTCAGGTTGGATGGCCTTTGCCCCCGGGGTCAGCATGGGGTTCCTCCAGATTCTCCGGGTTTCATCGGAAGCCCTGATTTTATGAGAGAGTGAATGGCTGAATGTCTTTGGATGCGATTGGCAGGGTGAACCCCGCCTCCTGCCACAAACAGCTGGGATTGGCTGCGGCACAGATCAGGAATGAATGAATGGACTTCGTCCTCATACTTTCAAAAAAAGGAGACTCCTTTTAAAATATATATTTCTTTAATCTTTTATTTCAATTTTTGTTTTTTAAATAATGAAATCATCCTGATTAAAGTCCTTTTAAATGTCTCTCCTACTGATATTCATATTTATTGTTAAAGTCGTGCTGCTGTGACATACAAATTTCCCCTCACGGGATCAATGAGGTAATATCATCTGAAAGCAGTGACCACACTCGACACCCATAGAACAAAACTACAATTACTTCAAACAAATACATCCATTTGGTAACATCCTGCACACTTTGCTACCGGCAGGCGTGACATGACTTGGAAATGTTGACTTCAGGTTTTATTTGGTCCTGAAATATCCTTTCATCCAGCTGAAGCCCATCCCAGGGGTCACGGGGTCACCCTGGAGTCCATCACTGGGCCACATATGGAAAATCACAACCATTCACTCTCTCATCCACACACCCTGTCAATGCAGGGACTCCGGCGAACCTCCTGCGTGATTTTGGAGGAACCCGGAGAACCCTGAGGAACCCATGGGGACACGTGGAGAACATGGAGAATCCAAAGGAAGGGGAATCCAAGCAGGGACCTTCTGGCTGTGAGGGGGAAGCCACCCCGATCTTGAAATACCACATATTTAATTGGAACCGGCGACACGACCAAAGCGGCCCATATTTCTTTTGTTTTTTTTTGTTGTTTTTTTTTGTCCAGGGTAGGTATTAGCAGAAGAAATAAAATCAATAATAGTAATGAAAAATAAAGAATTGAAAATATTCCACAGCGGGGTTTGCGTCTCAGTTTCGACCCACGGGGTCCAGATAAGAGACGGCGTTGTTCTCAGTTTAGTTGATGTTCGTCTTTTTCCACAATATTCTAATTTTCTGAACGTTTATTATCTGTAAGCCAGAATCATCAACATTTCAAGAAATAATGGATTTCTGTCATGAATCTATATAATACGTGGGTTTGACTTTCTGAAATGAGCGGCGGAAAATATTGTAGTTTTTCATGGTATTCTAACTTTCTGCGGATGTCGCTGTGCGAGAACCTCGTCAGATCGTAAAGCCTAGTACCGAATTAGACGGCGTGATTACTTCTCCAGCGCTGCTGGGAAGCGAAGTGCTCCGAACGCCGTGTTTTCGTCAAAGTGAAAGAATTCTCGTTTCCACGGTCGGTCCCCCCCCCACCTCCCCCCTCCCCCCTCCCCGGTCTGCACTGCAACGCTCGCTTGAAGTTCCTTCCACCCGGTTTCCTCTTTCAAGTCGTATTTTATTTATTTTTTTGCCAGTTGGGCCGCGAGGGCGCCGTCGTGGCATCGTGGCGAGAAGACAACGGACCGCTGGAAATGCAGACGGCACAAACAGCAGGCGGGAAGGAGAGCTTTCTTCTTATCGACAGAGCAGCAGCAGAGCCGGCGGTGTGACAGCGGAGACGGGCTGCAGGAGTTTGTGTGTGCCGGTGTGTGTGTGTGTGTGTGTGTGTGTGTGTGTGTGTGTGTGTGTGTTTGTGTTTGTGTGTGTGTGGAGGGAACAAGCCAGCTGGTGGGATCCGACAATAACCCAGGGTTTTGGAGGACCTTGAAAAGACCTGCCACTTCCACGAAGGACGTCCTGTCAATTAGGAGTTCCGTGTTTTTGGTGTTCCAGCAGAGTCCGCCAAAAGGCATTTTATTACTTGGTTTTTATCAAGCATTCATTTTATTTTGTGCCTTGTATTTATTTTGCATTGTTGCTTTTTGATTTAAATAAATTCATACCGTTTTAAAAGCTTAGAGTTGAATAAATGTTTCACTTTTTTTTTTTTTTTTGCATTATATTATTTATTTTTCAGGTTCTTAAGGTGGTTTTTGCAAATGATGGAGGAGGGTGGAGGTGTTCGGTGAGGGGCGGAGAAACGTTTTGATGAATTCATGCATCCACAGACACGACCGATTAGCTGCTGCTGACGACGACGTTCATTCATTTATTCATTATCGATTCTGTGTTCCCTGCAGAGTCACGGAGGACAGTTTTCACTTTCCAACCGTAACAGGAAATTAACAAAATAAAAATAAAGTGCACATTACACGTGAAACTACAAATTATAAAGTGCACGCAGATTCAATCTGCTGGTACTGAAGTGAAAAGATATAAATATAAATCTATAAATATATGTATTGTGTATTGAGTGCAGTTCAGTGCAAAGCAGTCACTGTAAAATATGGAATACAGCAGCAGCATGATGGATTTTACTGTAACCGTGTGAAAATAGCAGTGGCACAAAGTGCGAAATAGCGCAATATATTTTCAGAGTGGAGGGGAGCGGGAGGGTGGGGAGAGGGTTCGGCGTCCTGACAGCCTGGTGGGTGAAGCCCTCGGTGGGTGCTGGCGGGGCGGCGCCAGGACTGGTGAGGTCAACGGACTCAACAAGCTTGTGAGGAAAGCTCGCTCGGTGGTGAGACTCAACCTCGACCATCTTGAGTCGGTGGCTGCGCGGAGGGTGAAGGACAAACTGGGAGCTATCCTGGACAATCCTTCCCACCCCCTGCACGACGAGCTGTGGCTGATGAGCAGCTCGATCAGCCAGCGGCTCATCCCACGCCGGTGCAGAACTGAACGCTCCTTTGTGCCCACGGCCATCAGACTGTATAACAGCAGTCTGGACGGGACACAACTCTGACTGCCTGGAGGACATCTGTGCGACCGCCACCCCATCACTCCGTCGCCCACTCATACGTGTGGTGCCCGTAACTACCACGGGTCACTTTAGTTCTTCAATCTATTTATTTCTGCTCATTTTTTTTGTGCTATCTATGTGTAAATGTGTATGTATATATGTGTATATTGTGTATATGTGTATATATATTTATGTAGGTATGGGCATGTGTGTAAAAATGTATGTATAAGTGTGTGTAGAATGTATGATGACTTATGTGCATATGTGTTTGCACTGTCATATGTGTGTATTTATCTTTCCTGTTTTGTTTTTTTTTGTTTGTTTTGTTTTTCCTGTAAT
>CAAKHD010016616.1:0-16467 GCA_901007705.1 Fistularia tabacaria
CACACATACTGAGAGCCAAACTCATGAAATATTTAGAGGTCAACACCACTCGCTTTATCACCCAGCATCACCCAGGGAGCTCTGCAACACACTGACATGAATGTGGCCTCCATCACCACCGCCCGAGCCAGGGAGAAACGCTTTAGCATCAGAGTCTCCTCGCATTCTGAGTTGAAGCTCTCCAGGTGAAGCTCCCCGGTTAACCTCCCCCACTCACCCCTTTGTTACACGTGAAGGGGCCAAGTGCCTCCAGAGGAGCCCCCGCTGGGGAAACCGATCCCACCACCTGCACAGGAGGACCTGGCTGAGTTTCCTTAGCCCTGGCGAGTCACGGCCCAAGCTACGGCTTCACCCACTCTCATTGTTACCCAACAACGGCATCACTTAGACATTGAGCAACAAAGTCACTAAGAATGGTTGAAAAACCATTCACTCATTGATATTGATGTGGAGGAAGACCTGGGGGTTCCTCCTCCGCGTGATCAAATACCATTCACATGTCATGTAGAGACATACAACAATTCACTCACTCATTCAAACATCCGTCTGAGAGAAGGGAAAGAGGACAGGAAGTGAGTTGGTGAAGGGAGAGGGTTAGATGGAGACAGGTGATTGGCTGCCCCCTGAAGGGAGCAGGCCAGATGTGAAGAAGAAGAAAAAGACGTTCCCATGCGAAGAGCATCAAACGTAATGAATTCTATGACTATTTTTTTTCATGCAACTGGAGAACGCCTGCTGCACCGCCCTGCTCCTCCACCTCCTACAAGGAGCTCAGACACTGATTGCCTCTGAAGAGACATCGAGCGGCGATCATGTGAGTATTCGCTCTATTTTTAGCGCCCGGTGCTGTCAATCGGTGACGGTGATGGCTTAGCTATCCAGAGATGTGATTTTCTGTCAGCCACTGTCACTCGACATCACTAAACTAAATGTAGGGGCTTTTTGCACTCGTTCCTCAATGTCATTAGCCATTAATCAGTGGATTGATTGATGGGCAACTTCACCTTGTATGACATTTTTTTAAAAGGATTGTCCTGTCAAGATATTAGATGTGGTCAATGGTGTGTTTGTATAGTTGTGAGTGTGTGTGTGTGTGTGTGTGTGTGTGTGTGTGTGTGTGTGTGTGTGTGTGTGTGTGTGTGTGTGTGTGTGTGTGCGTGTGTGTGTGTGTGTGTGTTGATAGATCAGGCTTGGCTCTGGGTTGTTCACGAGTCTTTCATGGCCAAAGAAATGCTACCAAGATAGGTCCTTGCTACCGCAGGTGACATGATTCCTCTTGAGCGTGATATTTCACTCGGACGTCTGGGAGCTGCTTGAAGCTTGCAGTGGTTCATCTGTCGTGGTCGAACCCGGCGTGTAGTTTCATGCAGTTTCTGCCATGGCTTGTCGAGAAGTCTTTTCCTCGGAGGGCTGGAAGTCGTACTACAGGTATTCATTAAGACTGATAACAACACCTGGCAGCAGCAATGTCCAGGGAACTGAAGATGACTCAAATGTGCTGATATCCATGACAACATTTGCATTAAATGTTTGTTGTTTGATCCAAAATTAGGTTCCTCCACGGGGGTCCATTAGAAATAGAGTGAGGAGCTGGGCCATCCAGGAGGGGCTCAGAGAAGAGACACTGCCCCTCCAGCATCCAGAGGAGCCAGATAAGGTGGCTTCATCTGGTCAGAACACGTCCTGGACACCTCCACGGTGAGATGTTCCAGGTACATCGCAACGAGAACCTCGGATACACTGGAGAGACTATGTCTCTGGGCTGGCCAGGGAACACCTCGATTCACAGCTGGAGTGGTTTCTTGGACGAAACGAAAAGAGATGGCTTGTCTCAGATTCAGGCATGTAGCGTCTGGGCCAGATACGAGGCAGACATAATAACATGGGATCCAATGTTGCTGCTCACTAAGGCCCAATAGGTGTTATTCAAGCTCACAAGTCAACCAGAAGAGCACTGAACACAAAGCAAATAAAGAACCTTATTTGGGCCTGCAAATCATTCCAATCTGACAGGTCACTTTCTGCTATGTCCCAGGTGTCTTGTTTATCATGATGTTAATTGATATTAAAGTTGAAAATACCTCTAAAGTAACATCACAGCAATTGGCACTTGCTGAAAGTGGATCTTTAGGAGTTTCTTAAACGTTCATCAACTGTTGACAGATCTTTGTTGGAATTGCAACAAAGCTGGCTAGGGAAGAACAAACATATCTTGTATTTAAATTGCCTCTAAGTCAATTTCAAACAGTATCTCTTATTCGGAAAAGGGTTCATCTGTGATCTTGGAGAAGCAACTGTTCAGCAACTAAGACCAGATTTGGTTACCGGTTGACAGACAGCTCGGAAGAGTGACGTGGCAGTTCTTGCAGATACTTGAAGGGGCCTGCTCATCTTGTTGATAGAAAGACTCCTGTTGCTGTGGAGCAGCCCATCGGGTTGGGGAGGCATTATAGCTCAAAACCACACCTTATGTAGCAGGCACACTAGTAAAAACCTCGCCTCCTGTGTCCCGCCAACGGACAAAAAGCTTGGTAGAGGTCAAGCAGGAAGTAAATTAACTTAAAACCAGAGCCTGAATGGTGATTCCAAGGACCAACATCTTCCCGCTCCAGAGCACAAAGGATAGTCGTGACAGTCTGATGGTGCCTGATACCACAAAAGAGGAAAAATTAAGGGAACTGGACCACATCTCCAGGCACTTGGGTGAGGTGTGGGGAGGGTTGCTGGTTCAGACAAATGTGGCCAGTTCCCAGTCGTACCTTTTTTGGCAGTTTTGTAATTTGTTCCCGGAACTACAGTTAGAAAAGCCACCTCATTATATAAGTACTGGCCAACTTCTCCTTTTCACAGGGGTGCAGTGCAATGTTACCTTTGCATCCATTGAGGTTTAAGTTATCCAGTATTACTTCTGTCAACTGAGCTGCCGCCCTCTAAGAGATGTACAAACCCCTTATTTATTCCCTAATGTCTGTGTATAAGTGAGTTTGTGCATCTTCTTAGGAGTGTTTAGCATGTAAGACAATACCCTTTTTGCACTTGTGTGTGTTTGGACACCATTGGCTTCGAACCCGCCGCAGATATCCATTTCCTGTCTGGAGAATCCGATCCCTGCTACACCTTCTGACTTCAGACAAATACCGTGCCAGTGGAGTAGGCATGGTGAGCATAGGCAGTAGCCTCATTTGCCATTGATACAGGCTAATTTACATGAAGCTGCGATACAAGTCGCCATATTAGCCCCATGAAAGTGCTGAGCGTGACTCAAAGAAATATGGTGGCTGGCTGGAAGGATAGTTTTCATCTGTTAGAGATAAATCTGTTGAATTTGGTGCACGTCTGTGATGATATTTTGCAAAATTGTGGGGGTAACAGGATCCAGGGATGATCCATCCAGCGATAGGGGTTGGACAAGTTGCCACGGCAACCCTGGCTCCTGATCCCTCAGACCGGCTGGAGATGGCAAAGAATGAGAGCAGGCGAGAGACAGGCTGGAAGATGGGGAGATGAGATTGTTTCGGTTGCTGAAGTGCTGCCAGAGGTTTTGACAACAGTACGTTAATGAACAGGAAGGATGGAGCAATCAGATACCTAGCTGGTCTCTGGAGGGATAAACACTTAATAGCTAGACCGCTTGAAACCATCAACCCTTCATGAACTGACAGGAGGGAACGTACACACACATTTGTCTGCAGACAAAGATTTACCAAACATACATATTCCCAGTGGACAGTGTGGAAGAATAAACGGTGTGCTTATAAACACTAACACGCACAGTGACTTAGGAGATGCAACCCAGAGTCATACAAGTATAAATGCCTACATCAATGCCAAAGTAAAATCTGTTCATGAAAAATTAAAGACAATACTCAATGCCATCACTGCAGTTGATGTTGCAGTGTTTGCCGCATGGTATTCCTTGTCTCATGTGTGATGTCATTAAAATAAGACAATCATCAAAGTTCAGGGTTGAACGTGATACATGAGAGAGTACAACCCTCAAATAGAGAGTGGGCTTCATTTATCCAGTGCATTCACCAGTATGGGGTTTCAAAGCACTTTACTCTGGATCACATTCATCCATTCATGCACCTATGGTGGCAGAACTTCCATGCAAGGCGCTAACCAGACTATCAGGAGCAACTGAGATAATTCTTTGCCCAAGGACACCTTGGGATGCAGACAGGAGGGGCCAGGGAAACTAACCGCCGACCTTCCTTTCCTCCACATCCCCCCCACATTGGTAAGCTTTGCTAGCATGCGAGGGAACGCAGTCATCATTAGCTACCAGTTTAGAAAAGTGGAGGACGTGAAGTGATGACTTGGACATATGTAGAATCTTGTTTCTTAAACTGTGATCATGAATGTCAGCTTTTTCATGCAAAAAAGAAATGACCCAATTCCTGTTTCTCTTGAATAACTTCACAACTTTACAATATCCTGGAGAGATAAGGGAGTTTTCCTCTGCTATTTTACAACTCTCCCTGGAGTCATTCATCTCAGAAAAGATACTGTGTGAGGTTGGAGGAAGCGATAACGGCCCGTTAATTCGACATGCTATTTACAGTCAAATTATTACGCTCAACCATGCTGCTTTCCTTCGCCTGAGATGAAAATGGTCATTATCTGATTCCATCTTGAAATTCTTTATCTTGAGAACTTGGCTATGCTTACTCGCAAGCTCGCAGTGTTCTGGTGTGTAATGCCACCACGGGCCTAAAGAGGCATCTCTTTTCAGAGTTTGTCACCTGTGACTGTTACAAGATCCATTCGTTCATTTATGAGCATCCTAAAGACACCCTCTGAGCCCATTTCTTTCATTCATTCATTCATTATCTTTATCACCTACCCTGCACTCAGGGTCTTGGGGGTGCTGGAGCCTTCCAGCTGTCATTGAATGAGAGGCAGGGATCACTCTGGACCAGTCCCCAGGTAACCCCCCTGTGACTATTAATGTTTGATTTAGGACCCTTTCATTCATCCATCCGTATGACAAGTGTAATTGACGATTTGATGGAAAGTGTTGCAGTAGAAAAAGAATTAGAAAAAAAAACAGAAACATTATTGTTGCTTGTGTGTACAGGAAACCAGGATCCAAAAAAAAAACTTTTAAGGATAGTTTTGAAGACATGATAAGTAATCTAAACTACAATAAAACTTTGGTGGAATAAAACTGTGGAGATTTCAATATTGATCTTTTAAAAAGTAACTCAAATTCACAAATATCAGATTTCCGAGACACATTATATGGTAAAGGGTTCTATCCAGTGATCACAAATCCCAGTAGAAGAACTACAACTAGTGCCACTCTGATCGATAATATATTTAGTAATTGTTTGGAAAATGACAAAAACTGTGGCTTTGTAATTAATGAGGTACGTAACCATTTGCCTATTTTTGCAATATTTAATCATCAATTACCAAACAAGGCACTTGTATTTCATCAACTATATAAAGGAATCTGAATGATGAGACAATAAATGCTTTCAGAAATGATCTAAATAATCAAGACTGGAATAGTGTTTATACAAATGTCATTTCTAAAATCTTTCTTTACATCTCTACAATAAACATTGTCCAGAAGTTCCATGTAGAGATAGACATAAAGTTAACAGCAAAACTTGGATTACGAATGGTTTACATAATGCGTGCAAAAAGAAAAATTAACTTTACAAGAATTTAATTAAAACAAGAACAGCAATGGCTGAAAAGCACTATGAGGACAACAAAAATAAGTTAACAACAATATTGAGAAATGCTAAAAAGGAATACGACACCAGAATTCTGTATGAAACTAAACAAAACATCAAGGCCACTTGGAAGATTATAAGCAAGGTAATAGGAAAAAGAACAGAATCCACAGAAATCTCAAAATACTTTACAAAAGATAAAATAATCATTGAAAATTAGGAGGAAATTTTAAATGAACTTTACTCATTTTTTGTAAATATAGGACCCAGCTTAGCCAGTAAAATTACATGTGATAAAACATTTAAAGGTGTCTGTAATGGAGGAAAAAATAATCTACAGTCAGTGTAATTAGCTGATGTTACAGAAAATCAAATTTTAGCTGTTGCTCAAAAAGCAAGACATCAAAGGATAGTGATGGTATTGACATGAAACTAATAAAGATGATTATAGATATAGATTGTATTCTCAAACCATTGCATTATATTTGTAATTTGTCATTTTTAATGGGAATATTTCCAGAGCGAATGAAACTGGCCAAAGCCATTCCTCTCTTTAAAAATGGAGACAAACATGACTTCAGTAATTCGAGGCCAGTTCATTGATTTCTTAATTTTCAAAATTATTAGAAAAAGTATTTGTAAATAAACTGGACAGCTTTGTAGAAAATTACAAATTACTCAGTGAGAACCAGCATGGTTTAAGGTCTAACCGATCAACAAATTTGGCTATAATGAAAATTGTAGAAGAAATCTCAACAGCAATTGATAAAAAGAAATATACTATTGGAGTGTAAATTGATTTGAATAAGGCTTTCGAAACTGTAGATCATTCTATTCTACTATCTAAATTATATTCATATGGAACAAGAGGAGTAGTCTTGAATTGGTTAACCAGCTATTTACAAAATGGGCAGCAATATTTAGATGTTAGAGTTAAAATTTAATTTGGTTTTGTACCAAGGGGAAAATCAGGGTAGATCATCACATGGTTGTATGATGTTGAAAAGAGGCAGAAAAATATAAGAATTGCCTTCTTCTTATCTGCTCCTTTCCAGTCATGTAAATGTTTCAATCATGAATTGTAATTTCCAATTTATCATTGTGTGAATAAAAAGCAAATAAATAATTACAAAATGCAATACAAATTCCAGCAGCAATAAACAACATGCAGGGTGCAACACGAACAAGTCACCAGTCGATCGTAGGGTCGACCCAGAGAGAGACAACCGTTTACACATGAGGCTGATGCAAACCTACAACAGTATATGTGTTTTTTCTTCTCTCACACTATCCCAGACATTCTGTGGCTATCAGAGAGGTATTACACCACGGAGCTCCAATAACACATTATCTATAAACACGGGGATAATCAGAAGTAATGCCATCATCAAACACGGGTCTAAAAATACCTACCTCAGTTTGCTCTGTTGACACTAAGCTGCAGGTTTTTATCGTGAATCTGAAACACACACTGACAGCAGCACAGGTGGAGATTATGGATCAACGCTCCATCCCTACAACTGCAAAACGGATAAACGACTTCATGTTGGAGACAGGAAAAGAACATGTGTTGTCAGGTCCACACACAAAATAGTAAATGTTATTTTGTATTAGATCAAATATTTCTTCATTTGTTGGCATTGTGGCGCTTCAAGAAGGTCCCTGGTTTGATTTCCACAGGGGCCTTTCTGAGTATTTGTTTGGGCCAGCCATACAGCCAAGCACCATTTCCCTACACAAGCATATTGTAGTTTCCAGAGGGGCTGATGGAAGCATCCTGCTGCTCCCATACATTCATGCAACCGTCACCATATGCATCGACCTTGTTTGAGTTTGCACGTATCGTGATGCGCATCGGCCTCCAGTGTTAACGTATTTACAACCAGAACCATGCAAGGGGGTGGAGGGAATACTGAATCATCATGAGTGACAAAGGAATCCCGCCATGTTCCTCCCTTGGGAGTCAGACAGGACAATGACTTCATGCTTTATAAGTGATTTGCTGGTTTACCGCAGTCTTTATATCAAGTCGCGAGTGCTCGCCAGCTTCTTGAGCTGATAATCCATCTTCCCAAGTGCACTGCAACTGTGGTCGGACACGGGCTCGCCAACCTCAACCACAGGTAGCAGAAGTGGTACATTTGTTCAGTCACTTAATGGAGCAGGAGGGTAGCTTGAAGAAGAAGTACCCATATTTCAACATTCATGTGTTGGGTTTTGTCACATTCTCGCAGACTCGGACCACACAGCTTGAAGCTGTCAGTTTGAAGTCATGTCAGCTTCAGCGGGATTTAATCCGAGTCAATGCTGTCAGCATTTCAAGAAAGTTGAGTAGCGATTTGCCTAAGTGGTCATCGTGCAGAAACTCTGTCTTTGCTGACAACCACAGTCCTCAGCACACAGAGGTAAATACCCAGAGCGTGTGTGTGTGTGTGTGTGTGTGTGTGTGTGTGTGTGTGTGTGTGTGCGTGTGTGTGTGCGTGACAGAGAACTACAATCTTTGCTTATGTTTTGCACCCAGGTGTGATAATGCTAATATTGGTCGATGTGATTTGCATTTAGCTTGGGACATCTGCTTTTTCTGTTTTGGTTATAACTCTAAGCCTCTCCTCGATGTCTGCTAAAAAGGCTGGAACAGCATCTTCATTTCTGCATTAGAGCTGTAACTTTACACCCCCCGTGAACCCCTGGAAGGCCGCAAGGCCTCTCAGCTAACGTTGAGGTCCAAAAACACAATCGTGGCTTCGAACTGGCCAAAGAGAAAGGGGCATTGCCGTAAGTGGCAGTCAAAGAGCCAAGCGAGGATGGATTTTCTTTAAAAAGCAACTGTATCGATGTGGGTCAATTGCTGTTTCTTTCAAAACCCTAGCCAGACACATTGTCCTATAGAGTGCAATGCATTCTAACTCAGCAGCTGCTCTCTATTTAATGTTTTAGCACTTTTGAGGCTTGCCCATTTTTAATTCAATACGAAACATTGATAGTTTTATCACTATGAGCACATTTCCGTTTAATGTTTTGCTAATTAACAGCTTAGGCACAGTGTCCTTTTGTTTCTTGACTTTTTTTTTTTCCTCTGTGATGAAAATGCTGCTGTGCCTTTCACAGAGAGTAAAGCTCTCCCAGGCATGTTGCGACTGTGAATATAAAAAATGTTGAGGTGTATGAATCATTTGATTAAAAATGTTAGTACATCCACAGCACACTACACACTGACTCAAAATCCCACAATTCCAGTGAGTGATCTGTGCCATCTGGTGTCATAACTGACTCCACCAAGATGGACGACTCCAAACAACATCTCGACCTTTTGGAGGGGAAGTTCGAGTCCAAACAAACCCGAGGCAGGATGTTGTAGCAGCAGCAAACAGTTCACCAAAGAACTTCCCGCTTAAAGTAATGGAACTTTGTGAAGGTAGCCATTTGCTAATGATGTTTGTTTCATCAATACTACAGCTCCTCCTCCTGGCCACTTCAAACCAGGTAGCATAGGTGTGCGTCCCACTTGGACATGCTACCAGGGACAATTACAAGTGTGTAAAAATGTGTGAACAAGCCAGAAGGATCTGACAGTTCAAAAATAGCAGCCCTCTGCTGGACCAAACAACGGGCCTTAATCTGCTACCACAAGGACAAGCACATACACACAAACACACACACACACACACACATACACACACACACACACTGATAGAAATACACGCATACACAAATACTACTGAGTCACAGCGCACTGACACTTCAAGTGGACCAGCAGAGCTGGGGACATGATGCATCTCTGGGATGACACTTCTCGTCGGCGATGAGCCATGCAGTCACGGCCGCTTAGCTGTGATGGTGACGCTGACAGAAGACAACGCCACGGTTTTACACAGAGAGCCGCAGGCTGTATCTCCCGGTGACACGCGGGTTATCGTCGACACGCCAACACCGCATCACCGTGGCATATTTCCCACGGACCGCTAAGCCGGGTTGCAAGGCTCCCTGGAAGATAGCGAGACAACTGACAGGGCAAGGTGAGACATTTATCTGTGGACGCTATGGAAAAAAAAGAGGTGAGTGCGAGGGTTGAGAGGGACTCCCACAATAACCTTGTCACCCATTTTAATTTCTTCTTGCCGCGGCCTCTTATCCCCCGCGATATATTGCCTATTTGCTCCACCGCCCGACTTGTCTGCTTCTGGCTCCCTTCCTGTCTAGAGATCAAGGGGCCGGCGAAAAACAAGACCAAGCAGAAGCGAGGGTCGCAGCAGCCATTTGCCCCGGGGTGATCTCTGGATTAGGAGCCGGGGTCCCCCGGTTTGCCGGGTCTAAATCGCTCCACATACTGACCAGATTAAGCTGAAAATGAACGCTGCAACTGGACTGATGGAGCCAGGCTTACAAGGGCATGTTCTCCTTTCACAAGCACTTCCAGCAGCTGTAGGAGCAGTGAGGAGAGCTGAGGCCCAGTAGGATGATTATCTCCGTGGGGGATTCGTCCCTCCTGCAGGGGAGCACTAATAGCCGCACCACGACTGGGCCCTGCTGAGTTATTAGTATCCACATCGAGATAAATCATCATTACAAGGTTTGATGCTGTTGTCGTCCTTAGCGTGTTAATCATCTTCATCACCGTCATCATCCATTTAAGCATCTACCCAGACAGCAGGGTAGAGTCTCAAGCCACCGCTTTGCTTGAAGCTAGTGACTTGAGAACCTTCATTCATGTTTCCGTTGATGTTGGAGCTGCACAGAATGGGACGGGAAGACCTTGGCCATGATGGTGAGGGCAGCTCAGAGGGTGGGAGGCGGTCCTCTAGATTCTCAGTAAGCTGGCTTACTGAAGAAGGTCCACAACCAACCCCGGGAAATCAATTGTTTGCACCTCGCTCTTCCAGGGAAAGGTGCAGAACCCTACAGTCAAGGACCACAAGACTCTGGGATGACGGGGATGGCCTTATCCACAGACCCCCCACAGAACCTCACGGATAAGCTTCAGAACAATAAAGAACCTGGATTCAAGTCAGGATGACTTGCATGACTTTTAACAAAAATAATTCTTCTCTTCCTCAGGCTGCACCCTTCAGGGGATCACCACTGCCAGTTATCATCCTCGATCTATGCTTACTCTCTGCATCCGCTTCTAAGTTCATGTCCTCACAGAAGCTGCCTCCTCGGGGTACTTAGATGCAGTGGACAGATAAACAAATGGTCCGCATTCATTAAATACATATACAGTTACAAATGTTCCTCCTCTCGGACCTGACGGGGTTGGATCAGACTGTTTTCCTGGTCATTTAATGAATGCAGCACCCAGGGGCCTCTCTGGTGGGCTGAGGTCAGTGAAAATGGCTCATAGTAATAGTGATCCTTTTGGGCCACCGGGGGAAATCATCGCCGGTTTGTTGGCAGGCCATGCAATTAACCATGTTAGCTTTGCTACACCTACAAAAGCAGTGGAACCTAACCTTTGAACCCCACGTCACACGAAGGGGACGGACAAGAGGCCAAATCCCTAGATTCTGCACGACGAAGCCAATTTCCCCGTGATTTAGTGCTGACAGAAAACAGGGAAATTATGTGATTTCCTATTGATTGTAGTCTTGCTGAATATGTCAGGAGCAGGTGGGAATTTAATGCTTGCTCCCTCTGTGGAGTAACGATGGATTTTGGCTGTCAAAGGGGGCTTGAACCTGGGCTGAAGGACAGTCTTCACCCTTACACCTTTCTGAATTGATTAATCACTTGACCACATGTATTGCTGAGTCCGCGATGTGATTGACAGCCTGTCACCACCTTACGGTGTTTGGCATTCATCTGTATAATTACAAGGTCTCAGGGCAAGGTTACTCTCCGCGGTAATGAGCATTTTTTGCCTTCAATACATCAAAATAATGGTGATGATCTCATAGGGCGAAGTTGTAATCACTCACCTGCTGACTCAGCTCCAATTATAAAGTGGCTGTTTCAGCTCTGCTCTTTCTTTTTTTTTTGACGGGGGGGTACGAATATTTGCAAAGCATCTGTTCTTTCTCAAGCATACAACTTGGAACACAGGCGTCTCAGCCCTCCTGTCACCCCACACTTGGATGTCGGTACTTGTCCGAACAACGTTGACATTTCAAGGCTCGCAAAAATCAACCTCACTCTCCAACTTGTCCTGCGGGTTGGGTCATCTCCTTAAGAGGTTCACCTCGCAGACAAGAAGTAAAGTCCATCACGGAGCATTTATGTGTTGGTCGGATTTGTAAAATTAATGTGGCAGCACAACATTATCATTGAGGAAGCGGGTGAGTGGATTGAATCATTAGATCATTAAATAATCAGCCAAAGTGACCCCCCCGTCACCCCCCATTCCCCAATGGATCATATTTTCCAAAAGCCCAAACCCCCACTGGACAATTAATCCAGCGCTGCTTTGGCTGGTGAATTTCCATCCTTCCGTTCAGGGCCTTTGGATTAAACATAAACAGGTCCAATCAGGCAACGCAGAAACACAACAAGATGAGTCTCAGGATCCTTTTGGGGACAAAAGCAAGACATCAACAGCCCTGCAACCAGAAGGGCTTTTGTTTATTCCCTACACATCTTAACCAGGTGCTCGATAGCACAGTGTTTAGCATTTCAGCCTCACAGTCAGAAGGTCCCTGGTTGAATTCCCACATGGGGCTTTTCTGTGTGGAGTCTCCATGTTCTCCCCGTGTCTTTGTGGGGTTCCTCCGGGCTCTACAGGTTCCTCCCAAAGTCTAAAAACATGCAGGAGCTTCATTGGAGACCCTGAATAGTCCAGGCATGTGAATGAACAAGTGAATGGTTGGATTTCTCTATAAGTGGCCACGTGATGGATCCAGGGTGAACCCCACCTATCTCGTCCAATGACAGCTAAGATAGGCTCCAGCACCCCCGACCCGGACTGCAGGGTAAGCGATATAGCTAACAAATGTCCGTAAACTTTGACCATATGAACACCTGAAAACCCTTTTATTCCAGCACTGACTTTCAAGAATGTGTTATCTGTTAATAATGAAAAAAGATGTTTCGTGTATGCTACCCTTCTCTTGGTGTTACTGCACCGTGCCCACCTTGACAAGAACATCACAGCAACCCCGTATAAATCCAAAAGGTTGACCCAAGTAGCAACCCAGAACTCACTTGGAGGACATACAGAATCTAAACATGCCCATCAGAATCTATACAAGCTGTGACAGCTGCATCACCAAATTGTTGCTACATTATGTCATCCATCCACATTAACTAGATGTCAGTCATTCCAAGTAGAGTGATATGACAGTGCAGTTGAGGTCTAAGATGCACTGGAAAATTCTCAAAGCCAGTAACTTCACCTATTAATCCCCCTTGCATAAACATATCCGGACTTATTTCCAGATAATCATTCACCGCATCTCCACTAGTATCGGGGATAAGATTGTATTTGTCCTTCACGCTGTGATATGTGAACCTCGCTGGCAGGATGCAGCCTGACAGAGGAGTTTAACACTCTTTGTGGATGAAGAGGAAAGGCCTTTTCATCATTTACAGCTTCCAGCTTTCATCATACAATGGAACTCCGTGCAAAAAGGAAACTGGTGACGGAGGATCAGGAGATGAATGACTGAGTGAATGTTATATGTCTCTATATTCTTGATTTTATCACCTTGCAATGTCAAAGCACATTACCCTGGATCTCATTCACCCATTAACACACAAGTTCAGACAGATTGAGCAGAGCTTCCATGAAAGGTGCTAACCAGACCATCAGGAGCAGGGTTAAGTGTCTTTGTCCAAAGACACGTCTGCATGCCTGGATAAGGAGCCGGTAATCAAACCACCAACTTTCTGGTTCAGGGAACACCCGCTTCACCAACTGAGACACACTTATTTTCATTCTTAATACTAAAATACATCAGGTGCTTGAACTTGCAACCTCTGAGCTGAGATGCGGTTCCTGCTAGCGAGGGGAACGGGCCAGCGGTAAACGATTTTAATGTCTTGTGAAATCATGTTACCCTATGGGCGGGATATCAGAACTGCACCAAGGCCAGATCACATGACATGCATATGGCGTGCAGGGGTGCACGTTCATTTGAGCAGATGCCGTCCAGCGGAGGGTGTTTATTTCCTGTAAAAGCTGAACTTTGAGTGGAACCATTCTCCTCCCGGGGAGCGAAAAATAGCCACATCTTCAATTCCTGCTGTCAGCTAAGGCGGAGAGATTCCGACTGAGCTGCTCAAAAACAGAGCGATGGCCATTTTTCAACATGTCAGCTTACCAGGAAAAAAACACACAAAAATAAAAACTGATTTTTAGGACTGGCATGAATCCAGAAGTGGTGACATCAGACTCCAATCACTTTGGACATGCAGAACAGAACGTATCCTGTACAATGGCTGGAGATTAAATATTTGCCTGACTATATAATGTACTGATGTGACAAGCCCCGCCCCCTCCCAGCAAGAAGGTCCGTGGTTGGATTCCCACAGAGGTCCTTTCTGTGTTGAGTCTCCCTGTTCTTCCCATGTGCGCATGATGCTTGTCCCACAGTCCAAACACATAATGGAGGTTAACTGGAGACCCTACATTGTCCAGATTTGTGAATGAGAGGGTGAATGACTGTACGTCTCCCAATCTCAATCTCGTCACCTTGTAGCATCAAAGTGCTTCACACTGAATGCAACTCACCCGTTCACAGACACACGCATACACACAACCACACAAAAAACACAAACACACAACAGATGCCGAAATTCTGTGGTGAAAGGGTTAATCCACAGGAGCTGTCCGTGGTGCTGAAATCACCAGCGCTTCTTTCCTGGGGCCAGAGGTGAAGATGGGGTCCCTCACATCTTCACAATCTATAGGTGAGATCAGAGTGTAAAAGTGAGACGACTCGGTGTGAAGAAGTCCAGGTGTTTATGCATCAGCGTGCGCTGGAAGGATGATGGCGACTTCACCGTCCCGCTGAGCGTGCTGAGATGTTTTTGACGCCCCACACCTTCTCCCCGACCCTGTCTATTCTACACGGCTGGAATAAGCTCTGATTAAGCTGTCGGGTTATGGAGGCTATTATGGTCTGGCCCCCATGGAAACCACGTTCTCCGCCACCGTTGTCCACTGAGAGCCGGTGCTGTGGCTCCAACACGTGGGGGAGGATGAGGAGAAGGAGGAGGAGAGGAGGAAGAACAGGAGGAGGAGGAAAAGGAGGACAAGGAGGAAGAGAAGGAGGATGAGGAGGAGGGGGAGGAGGAGGAAAGAGAGAAAGGCTGTTGTGGTCAATGATCCTGCTCTCTGGGTCCCTTCTGATCGTTTCCCCTCTCATTCACATATCATACAGACATACAACCATTCTTTCATTCATCCATCTCTGATAGCCACAGACAACCAATCCATCCTTTAATTGAATGGTTTCTTATTTACTCTCGTTACTCTCGGATGGCAGGAACTCATTCGAGCAAAGCTGCCAGTGTCAGAGGAGAGAAAGTGGAGAAGAGTGTGAGAGGATGAAGAGGGTGAGAGGATGAAGATGATGAAGAATATATGTTCTGTTTATGTGGACACATTACGAAGAAAGTAATCGTCGCTCAGAAACATCAGCTGTTGTTTAACCAAGGGTCATAGAAAACAGCATATGTCCCCTCACTACACACACCAAAAAACCTACACACACCAGCCCCTCTTTGTCTGTGTGTTGCGAAGCCCCTTCTCTCAGCGGGCAGATGGAGGCCTGGGACCAGGACACATGTTTCACCTGACTTGGGGTGTGTCTCCAGGGCCTGTGGGTGAAACACACACAGACACACACGCACAAACACACACACACTTCCACTGGACTGAAGGCCTGCTGGAGTAATTTGAGAATTAATTAAATGCACTAAATGCATTAATTCATACATTCATTAACTCATTTTCCAGGTGGATTCCACACAATATTGCAGTACATGGCTAAGTTGGAGGTTGGAGGTGCTCGTCATGATGGGGGTTCTGCAGGTGATGGAGGTTTTGAATGTTCTGCAGGCAGGCAGGAGCTGCGTCTGCACCGAGAGACCGCCTGGCTCCAACTGACAACAGCACTTCATCCGTTCACACCTGAGAAATGCGTCAGAAGGACTGTGCGTGTGTGCGCGTGTGCTTGTGTCCAGGAAGTGGAGGGGACGGTGGAGTATTTGCGTACGGCTCCTCTCTTGTGTAACGCGTTACAAAGTACTCTGTTCTTGCACTGCCGCGTTGTCTCCTCCTCCATGTGGGCTTCCCCCTTTTGACGGTGACGGTGTTTGCTTCCCTCTCCTCCTCCTTCTCTTCCTCCTCCCCCCACTCAGTCATTGGCCTCCCCCCTTCCCCTCCCCCCTCCTCCTCCCCTTCACAACAATAGAGCACCGCCGCTCTGGAGCTCGACGCCCCCAAAAAAAGCCGCGCTCCGCGTCTTCCTCGGAGCGGCTGTGGGATGACGGCGGGGCCGCGGAGAGGCGGCGGCGGCGGTGGCGGCGGTGGCGGCGGCGGCGGCGGCTCTGGGCGACGCACTCGACCGGCAGGGACGCGCCCGAGTTGAAATAAGGGAAACATACGTGGGGTGGGAAAGGGGGAGGGAGGGGGAAGCAGGTGGGGGGCCGTCCTTTTTTTTTTTCTGCAAGCGAGAATGACTGACTGCTGACAAAGGATCGAACCGGAGCCTCTCTTGGCTGAAACTTAACGGAGGAGGGTGTGTGTGTGTGTGTGTGTGTGTGTGTGTGTGTGTGTGTGTGTGTGTGTGTGTGTGTGTGTGTGTGTGTGTGTGTGTGTGTGTGTGGCGCACACGCCCCCACT
>CAAKHD010016616.1:16487-52149 GCA_901007705.1 Fistularia tabacaria
TCTGGCTCACTCGCCCCCACTTGGACAGATTTTTCCCCAAACCCTCAAACACTCTGCAGGTGAACCATGCCTGTCCGGAGGGGTCATGTCGCGCCACAGAACACCTTCCTGGGAGTGATCATTCGGAAATTCGAAGGACAAAGTGAGTACACACACACACACACACACACACACGCCTCCCCTGTGTGGATGTGCGGCTGCCTCCCCTCTTTGTGTATGTGTGTGCGCGCGCGTCCCGTTTCACCCAAAACGGTGCTTTTTGTGGAAACAGCCGAGTGTGCGCGTGCGCGTGAATGCGTGTGTTTGTGTGTGTGGTGGTGGTGGTGGGGGTCCGTTTCAGTTTTTTCAGCCCCGTGTAAAGTCATTCTAAGTTAAATAATCCTGCTCGGTGGCGCTTGCGGCGCGGAGTCCCTCAGCTGGTGCTCCAGTTGGAGACGGTTCTCAGAAACTGCGTGCGAGAAGCAGGGATAAAATGACTCATTTGCTGTTGGAATTGTTATAATAATCATTGTTTTTGTTACCATCATCATCATCATCATCATCAAAGTTATCATCACCTTCAATATTATTATGATTATTGTTATCATTGTTGTTTTTTTTATTTTTATTTTCATGGCCTTCATTATTTATATTCTTCTTATTATTATTATTAATGGCATTTTTACTTTAATGTTATTATTAATACTAGCGCATTATATCGTTGTCTTAATTACAATATACATCATTGACATCATCATCTGTATCATAATGCTCTTAATAATCATTCTCTTCATAATTATAATAAGTCCTATTGTTATTATTATTATATCTCTATTGTCAGTATCATCATATTATTATCATAATTGTTATCATCTTTATCATACTTGTTTTAATCATTATAATAATTCTTACTATTGTGATTATTATTATTATTGTAATTTTTTAAATAATAATATTATTAATAATAATTATTAATTGTTGGTGTCACGGTGGTGCAGTGGTTAGCGCTTCACAGCCTCACAGCACGAAGGACCCTGTTTGTCCAGATATGTGGCCCTGTGATTGACTGGCATCTTGCCCTATAACAGCTGGGATAGGCTCCAGCTTCCCCCGTGACCCTGAGTGCAGGATAAGTGACGATTAATTAATTATTTATTGTTATAATTAATGTTATAATCAATACTATTGTCATTATATTGTTATTGTAATTACTGTATTTATCACCTTCATCATCATCATCATCTTTATCACAATAATCACAACAATCATAATAATCATTGTCTTCATCATCATAATTATCATTATTTGAATCATTATATTACTACAATAATCATTAGTGTTATTATAATAATCTTTGTCCTGCTTGTAATAGTTATTGTTATTTACATTGTTATCATTATTTTCAATATCATCATCATCATAATCATATTATCATTGTTATTTTATGATTCCCCCTCAATTTTCCACCACTCAGTGTTGGGCGAGTCCAGTGTGTTTGCGTGTGTGTTGGTTACTGTAATGTAATACCTGCAGCATACCGGGTGGTGCGGGGGTGAAGATGGCTGTTTAATGTAGCAATAACGGGCCGACTTTCTCAGGGAGAATTTAGAGCAATTAGCTGCAATGGCATCGCTTCTCCAGGTGGGGCTGTGTTTGAGGCTCCTGACAAGCAGTGTTTGTTTGAAGCTTCATGGGGCTTCAATCCTCCTCGATGAAGAACCACAACAGGGTTAGTTGTAGGTACATGAATGACCCTGCTTATGCTAATTCCATATCTATGTGCAATTTGTGTTTAAACCCTCCTTCTGAATTCCGCCTCTCCCGCAGATAAGAAATTCGTCATCGCCAACGCCCGTGTGCAAAACTGCGCCATCATCTACTGCAACGATGGCTTCTGTGAGATGACGGGCTTCTCCCGGCCGGACGTCATGCAGAAGCCATGCACATGCGACTTCCTGCACGGACAGTTCACCAGCCGGCACGCCATGGCCCAGGTGGCCCAGGCGCTGCTGGGCTCTGAGGAGCGCAAGGTGGAGATCACCTATCACCGCAAGGATGGTGAGTGCTGTCGCCGGTGTGTCCTTGAGAAGCTGTAGCTCCGCTCCCCGCTACCCACCAGAAGATGGCAAGGTGTGTCGGGATCACCAGGCTCGGCCGCGGTCATCGTGGTGCTGGCTAATCCGCCTATGAACGCAGCATGCGGATCATGACTCGGCACAACAGCCGGTGTTGTTTTTGATGAGCGTTGGAGTGAAAGTCCAGGGAGTGTTGCCCCGGCAACCTCCAACAGTGACCTGTGTGTACGAGGGGATTAGGCCCGCCTTGCATAACAGTTCCAGGTCATTGAAGTCCGGAGCTGATTGAAGTTTTAACAGCTGTGTGGAGCACATCTGGGGCTGGTTTGTCTTCAGACTGTGTTGCCGTGGCAACGGGCATCGTATCAATCGCTTCCAGGTTTGGTGCAAATGTCCACATTGACTCAAGAATCAGGAAATCTGATTCTGGTTGTCACAGGCCTACCTTTGGCCTTGGATGAGCCCCTTTTCCATCTAATTCCCAGGAACTTTTTTTGCCAGGAACTTATTTACCCAAGAAGAGTTCCTGGTGATCTCTGCATTTCCATCGCACCTCAGAGTTCAGCGGGGTTTATTCAAAATCCCCGGTAAAAATTCCTGGGGGCGATACAAATGTAGGAACTTTTTGCAGTTCATAGAACTTTTTTAGGAACAACATGCATTCATATAGCAGAGGAACTGGGAACCATGGACCTGAGCCCCTATGACCATTTTAGCTCCAACTCTGAGGCAGGGTCGTCTAAATCTTCCAGGTCTTCTAGGAGCTCATAGGTGCTTGGTGATTGATGGATCTAAGCCACACCCATTACTAGATACTTATTAGGGAGCGCCATTTTTAAAAGCAATGGGGGTCACAGGTTAGATGTTGCGACCAAAAAGAGCGACGAAGAGGTCCGAGCTCTTCTGGCCTGCTACACCTCAGAGGGGTTTCCAGGGCTCACAGAGGAACATCAACATTTTGGCTAGAGTGAGGAGATAGCGAACAACTAACGGGGTTCTCACACGGCGAAGCAGTGCACGGAGAAGATAAAAACACTTCAACCATCTGATAGTCCCTGGTTATTATTTCTTGAACACTGTGGCAGCTTCCACCTCCATGTTGTCTGTGTCATCTTCTTCTTCACTGGTTTGTATTGGAGTGTGGAGCTTAAGCTGCATGTCACAGTGAAGGACCATGGTCCCTCAGTGCCTGTGGGAATGCTAAGCTATAACATTCTCCTGGAGGAGGCTACTTCCTGGAACCAAATTGGAGCCCGATGGTTCTTGGACCTGTTCCGTCTTAAAGCCGCTAATGACCAGAGATTGAGTGAGCAGTGATGTGACAGGGTGAATTTGAGCCCAAGAAACACATCATCCGCCACGAGTTGGCACAATGTCTCAGTCACTCACAGAGAAAAAGTCTGATTTCGCGCAGAGCGGACAGACTCTGACAGCTCAATTACGAGCTTTGATTTGTCACAGTTTCTGCCCGAGAACCCGCGGATACCTTCAGGGGCAGGGCCTGGGAAAACGCCAAGCAGGCCAGCGCCTCCTCAGCGGTCAGAGGTCAGCCCGCTCCGAACGACCATCGGCCTGTCTTGAAGCTATTTTAGCCTGCCAAAAAACGGGAACCTGTCAATTTATGTGTCAACCGATTTTTCATCCAGCACACACATACACACACACACACACACACACACACACACGCACAAACACACACATAGGTATGAATCCCAGATTGATTCATAGCAGTTTAGTTCGAATTCAAATAGAGACAAATGTGTTTAACAGGTAGCAGCGCCACAATCACAGCTGCAGCATCAGTGCTAATTATGATAAACAGATTCTCATTACACCTCGCTTCACGTAGCACACAACATACAGCAGAATTTTAAAAAAAAATTGTGTGATGCAGGCCTTCAGGGCCAGTCAGGGAGGTGATTCCGGTCCCGGAAGGCTGACAGGGCGAACAAGCTGACAGACACGCGGTCTTTACAAGCGCCTCGAGGGAAGTCCTTTAAATCCTTGCATGAAAGGTGGGGTAAGGGATGAGCTGATAGAGTTGCTGATTGGAATTTGGGTTTTGTTAAACAACCCCCTCGTCCCCCTGTCCCCACCTCCCTCCATTAATGACTGCAGGACCTTAAAAGAGACTGTGTTTTCATTTTCCTTTATCTGCAAAAAACAAAAACCGCTATCGCTGTTACCGCGAGAGACCCGTTGTCCAGGATGAGCTAAGAATTTCACAGACTGACAGTTTTATCTTCATAACAGAACAAGATGCTCCAGGGGGCATTTTTATTACTTTATATTTACTTTTAACACATCTGACTCATTGGAGCCTTGGATTTTTAACGATGCTGGGGCATTTGTGATTTATGCAGCTGCGCAGGCAGTTTGCAGATGCTTTAAGGTAATAAACAACGCACGTCTCAGTTGGAGACGCATCAGGGCAAAGGTGCAGGGGATGACTGCAGCTGCAGTAAAACGCTCCATGAAATAAACAGCGTTGAGACGCCAGCGAGGTGTGACTTGTGCATCTCAGGGTTTTTATTTCACCTTTACTCATTCCTGCCGTTAACCAGAAGCAAATACAGATCTGCTTATCTTCTCACCCTGCCATATCAAGCTGCATCTGTCCGTGATGCATTTGCAGTTGGGGCGAACTGACGTCCGCTAATTCCCACCATGACAGCCCGGATCATGTATGCTGCTTGACAAACCCACCACTTTCCTTCCAGTGACACTTCCAGAACTGCCTCATCGGCAGTGTCACGGGATTCGTAGACTCCGTTATTCACTGAAGCATCATCACCCTCATTATTGTCATCAAAAGTTCTCAATTCAGCACAATACACCAGCAAAAGAATTTATTTGTAGCTGTAACCCTGCTCTGTTATTGCAGAATACTAGTGTTAGTATTTTCTTCAATGGTGTAATACTTTGAGTCAAACAACCTTACCTGGTCTCTGGTGTGACGTCTAGCAAGCTAAATTGATGATTTTTCTGTAGGAGCCAAGACAAATAATTGGTGCCATCAGAACATGTATTTGTGCTATGTTCCCTGTGTTCCTCATTATACAGCATTTCAGATGAGTGTTAGCGTAAATTGACTTGCGTTTGTGGGACCAAGAGAGGGGTGACAGAGGAGGGTTCCCTGAATGCATCAGACCCCAAATATGTTCAGTTGTAGCCAAGGAACCAGTGCACTTCTTTCTGTAACCAGTAAATTCTGAGAAAAGTCCAGTCTTTGCAAGAAGTCATTTATTGAGTTTAGATCCACATGGCGCAAACCAGAGGTGAAGCCTCAACTATAAAAAGCCCCCAAAGTCTACACCGGCTAAAGCTTCCATTCCCAGACCACTTTGGTGGCATCAAAGGGTTCCTGTCCTGTCTCTGGGAAACACCCCATTCCTCACGAGCAAGTTCACCATCCTGTGAACCCCCACCCGCCTCGAGCGCAGGCACAGACACCTGATAAAGGACTCTGACATAATTTAAAAAAGAATTGCTGAGATTTATATGTGGCTTAACCAGCTATTCGCCAGTGAGTACCTTGGGCAGCGTCAATAGAAGAATGTATCTGGGTGGATTAGGAGGGGAAAATTGCGCCCGCTAGGACACTATGACATTTGGAATTAATGGACCCAAAAACGGGCCTATAAATGAGCCAAAGCATGGCTGGTGTTGAAGGAATCGTACCCTATGTGCAGGGTTGGTGCTGTTATGGGTAGGTGATGAAGATCGAGGCTTTCCCAAAAACCAAAAAAGAAATCTCCATGTCTTCTTATTGATAGTCTAAAGGTCAAAGCAGAAGCTCAGTATGGACTGTTGGAAAACCTCTATGTAATCTGATTACTCACACCACATCTTTAGATGCAGCGCATGTTCCCATAACAACACTCACCTGTTGTGGAGATCCAGTTGTCCTCGCCACATATAACCTTGTAATCACTCATTCAATAGCCACTAGCTTTCGCTCTATCAGTACACACCAATGCAAATGTTGTGGCTTCTCCTTGGTAGCTCGGTGGCGCCCAGATGGCCTTTTTCACCCGTTCACACTGCAAAATCATGTGCGCACTCAGCACCGCCGCCAAGGGAGTCATAAGGGGGGGCATGGGGGCTCAAGGACATTTTGACTTGATCTACAGGGGTGGGGGGGTAATCCGTCCCTCAGATGGCTTCTCTGACCGTTACGGTCCCCACATTTTTCAAAGTGTTCTCCAGATGTTCTAAAAAGTCAGCCTACAATAACCATCAGCGAAAAAGCATGTTGCGTAACAGCAAGATAGCATGACGTCCAAACCTTCTGGGAATATTTGCTCTGCCAATTAAAGAGAATGCTCTTTGAAGGTTGCGGAGATTTTTTCAGGGGAGCTCATGAACAGGAGACATGCTCTCATGTTTGGCGCTACTGAACATTTTGACTACTCTGTCACTTGTCGTTTTACCGGAACTCAAAGGGGAGAGCATTCAGCCACAAGCCACTTCAACACTCGCCGGTAAAGGCTTTTAAATACTCCTGACCAGACCATAATACTTCTGATGGTTTCCGCAAGCCGAGCCGAGGCAGATTGAGGGGGTTGTTGGAGGGGGGTTCAGTCGGCATCAATCCGCTGAGCAAACAGCATTAATGAGGACACAAATACCTTCATGTTGCATTGATCTTCAAAAGCAGCGCATCGGAGAGGGGAAATCAATGGCGTCCAAACAGCCTCCTGCCGCCGGTCGGCCCTCCAGGAGATCCCAGATAAAAAGAGCTGGAGGGCTCCTGGCTGCAGGACCCTGCAGCGGTGGAAAATCCTCATTACCATCCGCTATCTATAGCCTCTAATTACCTCGGTGTTTTCCTCATACCTGACTCAATACTTCTCCAGGGAAGGTCAGACACCTGTTTTTCCTGGCATTTTTGCTCATGTTAATTATGAAAATTAATCAGAAGCTGCCATTGGCTGGCGCGTCTTGGCCCGAGATTCTTTCACGTGAATCTTGCACAACTCAAACGCTTACAAATTCTTAACCATGCACCAACTGAACCTGCAGACATAGAAGATACTCTGGTGCTTGGCATGGCAGCACCTGGAGTAACACAGAAACACAGAAAAACCCAGAGTGCATTGGTTTTGTGTTGTAGCAGCGCTTAAAAGACTCAGTGTAATGCCAACCTCAACACACATTCACACACACATGCTCTTTAGTGACTATCTCCGTTGCGCCGGGATGCCAGGGAAGTGTCCTTGGGACGAGGCTGATCGGTCCCGTCCCTTTGGACCATCAGGGTTTTTCTGCGAGGCAATCTCCTCCTACAAAATCCAGTGACCCGGGGTCCCCTGTAAACCTCTTCGCCCTGCCGTCCTCTGTGCTCTGTGAAGGAGACCTCAGCGTCAGCACAACTCCTGGCACATCCTTAATGCTTTATGATTTGCGCCTTCAGTCTCATTCGCCTCCCAGTGCTCGTCTCTTTGACCTCCGCTGCTGAAATAGCTGCCATAAACGAAGGGGGGTTGTCCTGAAAGCCCCATATGCTGAGCTCCTCGACGCATAGATATCAATCTGTGCTTTGCCAAAGACCAGCAAATTTCAAGTTTGACGTTCATGTTGTTTTCCATTTATGCAGAAGGCCTCTCCAGTTCACATCTCCTTCGAAAGCATCTCCTTAATTTCCGTGTTTGTCTGCAGACAGACGCCGCTCCTGAACCGGGCGGGAGGATATTCACGTAAAGCTGACATTCTGATGCCGTTAATCATTTCCATCGGTGCAGCTCCAGGCTTTTGATAATGTTGCGTGTTCTTTCCCAAGTTACTTCAATGAAAGAGAGACTTTTGCTACTTTTTGTGTGGAAGAACTTTATGCAATTCCTAGAACCTTTTTAGGAATGAGGATAGTTCGTGCTGCATTCAGAATGGAGAGGAATCAAGAAAAGGGACCTCAAGTACTTGGAACCTCCTACTCCCAGGCGGGGTCTTCGTAGGAACTCTTAGGTGCTTAATGATTGGTGGAACTCGTAAGCTACGTCAATTACCACATACTTCCTGTGGATTAGGGAACGGCAGTTTTAAAACCTATAGTGGTCAATGGTCAGATGTTTTCTTGGGACCAAATGGACAGAAGCAGCGAGAAATGAAGCGACAAAGAGGTCCAAGCTCTATTGGCCTTCTAAGCCTCAGAGGAGTTTCCAGGGCTTGCAGAGGAACATCTGTATTTTGGCCAGAATAAGTTCTGGAGTTAGCTAATGGGGCTCTGCAGTGCTGGGATAAAAAACACTTCAACCATCTGATAGTCTATGGTATTTATTCTCTTGTCAGTGTTGTCCTCAACTTGCTTTTCTTCATCTTCTTCTTCTTCATCATCAGTTTGTGTTTGTGTTTGGAGCTTTCACATAAAGATGACATTCTGATCGTGTTAGTAAGTTTGAACAAATGAAAAACTAATATGGTGGCGGGCCTATTGTCCCCATTCTGATTCATCCAGGAGTAAAGCGTGAATCGTTTTCCTTTCCATGAGCCGCTGACGGAGCTTCGCCACCATGAAGGCTCAGGTGGTGCTGCTTTTTGCTGCCTTTTGCTGGTCCGGACACGAAGGGATGAATGATTGAAAACAAATTAAGTAAATGTTGTTGCTCAGCAGCTCCCGTTACAGATCGGACTTTCATGCTCACTCATCGTGGCCCGAACACCCTCTTAACGATGGCTGTGTCTTCATTTTCTGCACGAAAAGAGAAAAAGGCTCGCGAGTCTTCAAAGCCAAGAAATCCACAAGCTCACCACACGGTTGGAGCTCAAAATGTCACCCTAAAAATAGATCCAGGGCGGTTGTGCTTCGGTGGCTCTCCAGCAGATTCCTCTATTATTTTCTTTTAAATATCTCAGACGGGTACCTCCAGCATCTCCAGCATCTCCAGCATCTCCAGCATTGCTGCTTCACTACCAGTTCGATAATACATGAGGTTGTGAATGCTTGTCAGATCTTCTGGAGAAGTGGTTTCTCTCTTTGAGGATGTTCCTCCCTTGTCCGAGAGGCTCTTCAGTTCTACCAGACTGAAAGATTTCAGATTCAGATCCCAACTCAGGTGAGTCTTATGAATACCTACCTTTGTTCCCCAAAGGTCACACTCATTATGTCACACACAGTAACCCCAATCAACGCAACTGCTGCATAACAACTCATTAGCCTAAGGAACCCTCTCAGCTTAGAACAGCGTCCAACCCCAATGGCTTCTGGGATGAGAGGAGGAACGGCTTCAAGGAAAGTAACTTCAGTTCCCACCAGAAGATTTGCCAATGACTGAGCAGGACCTGGCAGAATGAGAACCTTTTAAAGGTTTCAAGGACCAGCAGTGAGTTCTCCAGAGTGGGAATAAATAGACACAGTCCAACCAGTCACACTTCATCAAATCAACTGTCAATCATTGTCCAATTATTCATCATTTATACTAGTTGAACATATCTCGGACTGAAGTGTTTCTCCATTTCACGTCAGCTCAAATTAAAGGCTGATCGCATTGCAGCCTCCCATCATTCCCCTTGCGTGGCTTTTCTGAACATCGATCTCCACTCTACTTGTCTGCTTCAAGGTTATCTTGAATGTTCAACATTGCCGACATCTGTCTGGACTGTGACATCTCGTCCCTTCGGACCACATGGGCATACGGCCGTATACTTCTTACATGTTGTGTGTACACCAATGGCTTTCCAAACATCTTCAGTTCTGGCATGATCTGTAGCCACAGGGGACCACCGGGCGCACAACACTTGTACATTTTTGACTTCCAGTGGTTATTTGTGGAAGCAGAGGATTCCAGTGACCAGCCTCCGTTTGCATGGGCCTGAGCATCTGAACAAATCTCAACCAAGGTATCCAGGAGCCCGATCAGATACTACACCTCGAGATCTGAGTGACTGCGTCCTTCGAGATTTAGTTTAGGCAGCAGAGGAGCGTGTCACAGTTTCCAATCTGGAAAATGAAACAATGCAATCAGATGATAAGGGGTTGATGGATTGTTGAGCCCCACCTCGAAAATTGCTCTACAAGCTAATGGATACAAGTGTTTAAGCTCTGAATTTGAAAAAAAATCTAAATAAACCAGTCTAGTCAATGTTATCTTAATAGGCTCGATGCTTTTAATTGAACGTGCTGTTTGAACCTCCTTTAAGAACAACAGACTTGAGGGTGTTGAGGTTCCATGGACTGATGATGATGACGATGACGACGACACGTCTTGGGTTATTCGCCTGATGTTCGGCGGAAGACCTATTCTCTAAAAATCCAATTCGCACGTATTTCGACGCTGCACAAGCAAGATAAGCCACCATGCCATTCACGAGCACTGACGGGGAGATTTTTGTCTCCAAGACACATGATAGTCAGCGAGCAAGAAGGAGAGGGAATACAGGGTATGAGGAATAATTTGATAGGATAATTCAGCTTAGGGTGGAGGGTGTTTCATCTTTACGTGCAGGCCGTGTGTGTGAGAGGTGTGTGGGGACTGAGCAGTAAGAACAGATAGAGTCGGGGGGAGGGAGAAAGCAGCTTCATTCATCCATTGCAGGAACCCCCTTCTTGCATGCAGTCTGACAGCCACTTCAATTATTGATGGCCCTAATTCGCTCAGTGACGCCCGCCGTTTGTCTCCCTGCAGGTGAGAGCCCCGATGAGCCGTTCAGAGACTTCCCTGAAATGGATCATTATTGTTTACCCTTTAATTTGTCAGGTATTTGTTAAGCGGAGAAATATTATTAGCAAATGAAAATGGACTGGGAGTACAGTCCCATTGGTACGACAATGTTGCTGGGTGAAAACGTAAAATTCAGTTCTGTTCTGGCCTTCCATCTGCACCACTGCGGCGTTTGCGGCACCAGAAAATGGGAAAGCTCTTGACTGGAAAGGTTTTAAGACGCTATAATCTCCATGGAGACAGCGAAAAGGGAACACTGAAAACGGATATGCACACTAAGGTTGTCGTCAGTTGCCATGCGCGTGTGGGTAGACCGTAACAACGATGGCAGATTCCATAGTATTCCAGAGTACTACAAAATACTTGGACTTATATGGCCCCATTGTCCATTCTCTTGGAATTGACCCTCCTTGTAAATCAGGTTCCCCAAGCAGTAACTCCATCTCATCATTGGTCTGTAAAAATACTCGCCGTAGTTGATGCCTGATGTCATTGTCGGCCCTATTACGCGACAATATTTTTGGGGGAAAATGCCAATGTTTAGTTACACTCTGGCTGCCTGTTAACATGGAAGCTGTACTTTTGGGGCATGAAAATGGAAGTATACGGAAACAACCTGGGAACGAGTGGGAAGATTTGGAAACACCTCCTTCTCTGTATCCATGGAGACAGAAGAAAAAGGAAACACTTTAAAAGGATGCAACACCAAGGTTGCAGTCAGTTTCCATTGGTCCACCATAATAACAATGGTGGACTCCAGAGTACTCCAGACAGGTACTCTGGAATACTCCTGATTACTTGAACTGCCATGACTCCCATTCTACATCCCTCTTGTAATTCAGAGTCTTAAAGCAGTAACCCGACCTCAGGGTCGGTACGTACATATATTCGATTACTCTCCATTGTTGATGAGTACATTCGCTGTAGTTCCAATTGTTGTTGTGGAACGCAAAGAGGAAGTGTCTCTACTCATGCACGTGTTTTAGTTCATCATCAAGTCACAAGGCCAACTACTGGGTTGGCATGTATACTACAGCATTTCCAATGTTTGCTATGGTCTGGTGTGCACTTGGATCGTTTTCAAAACATCTCCATCTATATGGGGAACTATTGAAAAGGGAGAGTAAAAACGAATGTGACCATAGACATCGTATTCTGTACATGTACATTCTGAAACCTCTCACATGGTATATCTCTGGTCCATCACGCACCCCCCCTCTCCATTTCCTATAAAAGTCTCGCCATGTGGAGCATAGCGTTGCCCGGGCAACCTTTTAGAGACTCTGTACATCTCTGCAGCTCTCAAATCCATCCTGGCATCCCTGCCTGAGGCACTGAACGCCACTCAATCTGCCCACTTCCGCCGATACACAGGTGTGTGACTCGGGAAAGACACGGGCAGAGCAAGTCACTGCGGTCCCCTACACTGTAATGTAAGTTGAATTAACAGGAAATATCAGCAGTAAAGTTTTAGCAGCACATCCTGAGGGAGGCCGGCTGCCTTTTAAATCGATTTCAAATGATAATCAAATGAATTTGCATGTCAAACACAGTTTGGCGAGTTGAAAATGAAGCTGGCGTTCACAAAGGTTGAGGGATGGCAGGTGTAGTTTTCTACTTTGTGTTCGATGCAGTAAGTGAATGCTAACGGCAGCTAGTCCTCAAATGTCAACCAGCATCCTGCCAGCAGGCCTGAGCTGGACACCACTGATTTGCAAAATGAAGGCGGATGGATACATTTGCATCCGGACATAATAGGTCTGCTGCTTAAGCTATAAACTCAGAAGTAGAAAGTAGATACAAGGTGGAAGGATATGGAACGTCACAGAATCTGTGTATCTTTACGTAACGCTTAGTCTATTGTCTCAAGTCATGCTAATGTTCATTCATTCACTCATTCATTCATTATCTATGCAGAGGGGTAGAGGAGGACAGAAGAGGAAAATTATGGATTGAGGGAAAGAAGGTAAGTGTTAGTTGGTGTGAGAGGAGAGGATGCAGAGGAGAAGGTTACATGGAGGCAGATGATTCAAAACACCTGGAAAAAGGAAGATTTTTCATCTATGCAGCTTTTCCTTCACATGGGGCTTTAACATGGTATTCAACCCCAAAATCCAGTCCATTATCAGTTGCCATTTAGCGACATGTTGGGCCTCATTTAGACATCGTTATTAGGATAAAGCATCAAGATTCGGTGATGTTCTCTCTGTCCGTCTACAAGAGGACGTCTTGAAAACTGAACAGTATGGATACTGGCTCCGAAGTGGACATGGAGACGGAGATGAAAATGCAATATTTCAAAGAGATGGATGCACACTAAGGTTGCTTTGGTTTGTGGTGGACACTGAGGGGCGTGGCCCCTCACCCCACGGTACTAGAGGCTGGGGGCATGGCTTAGGCTGGAGGCTTATATATATATGCGCCCCGGAAGTGAACGGGGTAGTGTATAGTGGTATGGTGGTGCTCAAAAATAAATGTAACCTCTCATCCAAGACTCCAAGGCTCCCTTATCGACCACATTGGTGACTCTGACTCGATGCGGCCTCTGAGCCCCAGGAACCCAGCCGCCGCAAGCAAGTACCTGCACTACGTCATCATCAAATACCGGTGCTTTCCCTGCCAGCGCTACAATGGAGACGCAAGCCACTGCGTTCAGAACAAGCAATTTGGCCAGACGCCGGATTGAGGAACCAAGAAGAGCACGGAGCTCCTGTTTCGCACCGAGGAGTGGGTCATCCTCAAGCTTGAGGATGGGTGTGATTCCACCTCGTCACCTCACCAGCCACGTCACCGCAACCCACTCACCCATCCACGCCCACGGTGACTGTCCGGCTACTGGACTTCTGGCAGAGCAACCCCAACGCCTGGTTTCAGCATGTGGAAGCGCTTTTCCACCTGCAGTGAATTTTTGTAGCCAGGTACTTTTAGGTTGTCAGGGTGCTGGACCAGCACTGTTGCACAACCCCCCGCAGACAGTGCGCTCAAAAGTCTCCTGATCCAGAGGTATGCCACGGAGCGGGCGGACCAGCTGCTTTAACTGCCAGGTTTGGGCATTGGGTCGCCCGTTGACATGATGCAGGGTATGCTGGCGCTGTTGGGAGCCCACAAGGGCGGCTTCCTATTCCTTCATATTTCCTGTGCCAGCTTCCGCCTGCGGCGCGCATGATCTTTGCAAACTCCCACTGTTTGGCTGCTGACGATTACCAGGGTTTGGCAGAGGAAGCCAACCGTGTCCTGCCTGCAACCAAGTGGTTCGCAGTCCGGTGTGTCGCGCCGGAAACCCCACGGACGGTACCAGGGCTTGCGGGGGCTCCGGCCAACCCAAGGAGGCAAAGGACCGACCTCTGCTTCTTCCACAGCAGATCCGGCAGCAACGCCAGTACTCATTCTGGGCGCTGGCAGCTTGGTCGCAGCAATGGGCGCTGGCAGACACACCCATCTGCTGTTCATCAGGGACTCGAGGTATGGACTGCGATTCCTGGTGGACTCACGCTCACAGAAGAGCCTTCTCCCCACAACGCGAGTACACATTCCAGCTAGAGGCAGCGGCCGGCTACTCAGCGTCGCTCACGGGTTGTCCATAACGACTTTTAGTTCATGGTCTGTGTCTGTTTGTTTCGTTGGCTGCTGTTTTGAGTGGGACTTTGTGGTCGCCTCCATCATGGTCCCCATCATTGGCGCGGATTTTCTGGGCGCCAATGGCCTGCTAATGGACATCGCAAACCGCTGCTTAATCGACGCCATGTCTTTCGCCCCCTATCTGTGCAAGACAGGGGGGGCTGGGCCACAAATGTACACTAACTTTTGTCATCAGGAGATGGAAATCAACGTTTGCTGGCAAACCCGCCGGCGCGAACGACGCCCTAGTTTTCCACCACGTCTACGCTGTACAGCGTGGAACACTTCATCCCCACGGAGGGACCACCCACACAGGCGCAGCGCCTAGACGCTAGCCAAGCTAGCAACCGCCAAGGAGGAGTTTCCCTCGATGGAACACCTGGGGATGGTGCGGTGGTCCAAGAGCCCATGGGCCTCCCCGCTCCACATGGTGCCCAAGACTGATGGGTCATGGCGCCCCTGCAGTGACATTTGGTGGCTGAATAACTTCACAGCAAACGACCGTTACCCCATCCCCCACATTCAAGTTTTCTCAGTGCGGCTCTAAGGCGCCACCATCTTTTCCAAAGTGGACCTAGTGCATGGTTATCACCAGGGCCCTGTGTGCACGAAGGACATACCCAAGACCGCGGTAGTCATGCTGTTTGAGTTTTTGCATATGCCTTTCGGCTTGAAGGCTGCCGCTCAGACTTTTCAAAGGCTGATGGACTCTGTGATGCATGACCTCGCCTTTATGTTTCTATACCTGGACAACATACTGTCAGCTGACCAGCACCTGGAGCACCTAACACAGGTTTTGGACAACCATGGCCTTTTAGTCAACCCAGCTAAATATCAGTTCAGGTGATCGGTGATTGACTTGGACCATCGCATTTCACCGCATGGTGCAGTTCCGTTGCCCGCAAAGGTGCGAGCAGTAACTGTTTTTTCCCGCCCGGCCTCGCTCAGGGCATTTCAGGAGTTCTTGGGCATGGTGAACTTCTACAACCGTTTCCTCCCTCACGCTGCCCACCTCCTTCAGCTAATTTATGGGGCTCTGCCGTCCAGGCAGGGGAGCGACACAGTCGACTGGACTATGGAGCAGGCTCGGGCGGAAGTTGGCGCACACAGCGCTTTCGGACGGCAATTGGGTGGACTTTATACTGTGGATTATGCTGGGGCTGCATTCAGCCCTGAAGGACGACCTTGGTTCATTGCCCGCCAAGCTGGTTCTGGGCCAGCCGCTAGGGGGTCCCAGAAGACTTCTTGCCTGAGAAGTTCACTCCCCTCCCCACCCAACCACATTCCCGGTCGGTCCTCCCGGCTGTCGATTTCCGGGCCCGGCTCACCACTGTTTTCCGCGACCTTTTGTACTGGCGGAGCTCATGTCGGCTCATGTTTGTGTGACACGATGCTCATTACTCACCTCTTCAGCCCCCGTACGATGGGCCGTTGCAGGTTCTCGAGGCAGGAGTTTCATGCTGGACATGGGCTGGCGTAGGGAGCGAGTGTCGCTCGATCGACTACAGCCAGCATACAGGGTGGCGGGTGAACCAACAGGGACTCCACGGGCCCAGTGTCCGAGGCCCACGGCCATTTCGACCAAGGAGCACCGCAGCCGTTATGGCAGACAGATCAGGCCTCCCATGAGACACTAGTTGGGTTTCAGGGTCCCTTCTGGGTGCTCGATAGGGCTGTGTGGTGGGGCTGGGGGATGAGGGGCTGGGAGATTGTTTGTTACATGTTTTGTAAAGTGGCGTCTTTGCCATCAGTAAAGTTCCTCAGATGCAGGAGTCTCACAGAGATTGGAACCACAGACAGAAGAGACTTCTGCCGGGTTTCCGAACTCAAAGCTGTTGAGGTTGGAATTTGTAACAAGGTCACTCAGATCAATAACTCATTCGTTGGGTGGTCCCCCCTTCAGCTCCTCTGCTGTTGGGTCATTCCTCACAGTCACTCATCATCTTCTCCAAGAAGGTCATGCTGAAAAGCCAAATGCATGGGGAAAAAAAACACATATGGGTCACCACGGAGAGCCAGAATCATCTAAATTAAAATCAGACCACCTGTGGCATTTTATTTCCAAGAACGCAGGAGAAACCAGGGTGCAAGCAAATGGAATGTGATGAATGAATGAACCGTTAAGTCTTCTAGACTCACTGATGGAACATTTCAATGTTTTATCTAAACTGCATGTATACATTTACATTTGTAAAAGATATGCACACTGGTATGTATGTATTCATTCACTCATGCATTATCAGTTTACAGAGATTATCCTGCAATCAGGGTCATAGGGGAGGAACCACTCACTCTCTCCTTGACACTTCACAAACATGCAACCATTCACCCTCTCATTTACATGCCGTAGAGGGACATTCATACTCTCATTCACACATCATAGAAATGCAACCATTCACTCCCTCATGTGCACGCCATAACGACATACAACCATTTATCCTCTCATTTACACATCATACAACCATTCACCCTCTCCTTGACCTTTGATACAGCTCCACTGTGAGTCACATGAGCAGCAGATACACTCACAGACACACACACAGACACACACACACACACACACACACACACACACACACACACACACACGCAGCCGTGGTATGCAAACAGACAGCAGAGTCTGACAGCCCCTCCCTCACCGCAACCTGCTCCTGCAGAAACTTCTGGCTCTCGCCCTCCTCCTCCATGCCTCCCCTCATCAACCTATTCAGTGTTTGGGGGGTCTCATCTCCCATCCCCTTCAACCAGCCGTGCAGACAGATCCAGATGTCATATAGAGGGACGACGAGCTGGAGATTATTTGCTCAATATATAATACAGAATATATATGTGCATGCGTGTGAAGGAAATCCCGGTTGCTAGCGTGTCTCGCATGATTGGCGCAGAGAGCTTTGTGATGATAAACCTTTAAAGGGGGGATACCCCCGACCCCAACCCCACCCCCACCAGGTTTCCATCGTGGTCCCTGCCTCTCATTCACAGATTGGATATGAGGAGAGCACATCTGTGAATGAAAAGCCCCCACCTCCACCACCGATTCCCCCACGCTCCCTCATTCATCAGATGGCGTGCCAACCTGCTTACTGCAATTCATGCGGCGTGGAGATTAATATTCGTTTCTATTTTTCAATGCGATGGCAGCCTTCACTCTGCCTGCTCTCTGAATGCTTGACGACCCCCGGAACTAATGATTGTAAAAATAAGGACAATTCGGCGTGGTTTTCCTCCAGAATCCAAATGGCGGCAAATGTTTGACGGCTACGCCTGTTTTTTCCTGGAAATCCTTGTACAAACTCTGCAGGCTGGGGCTGAGTTGGCGATATAGGTCATCACTCCAGGTGACTCCTCCTTCATTAGGATTGGGATGGAATCAGGTGGGGGGGGATCAGATATTTCTCCGAGGCCGCCGATTATTCTCCCTTCCCACATCATCAGCGGTTATTGCTCCCAGTCTTCTGTCAGATTACCACCAATCTCGTGCCGGGAAATGGACACTGATGACTGACCGCATCGCGTCATTACTGGTAATTGTGCCACAAACCGAGAAAAACAAAACAAAAAACACAAATTGGCTTCGGAGAGGGCCTTATCTGTCGTAGCGGCAAAGTTTTCATGTTCTTCCTGCAGCCCATGTGGGTTCTCCAGGGGTTCTGGCTTCCTCCCGCAAACATCCATTTAGAGGTTAAGTGAAAATTGTCACCTTCAACAAAAACACCCTGCATCGCTTATAATTTAAATATTGCAATTCATAAACCTGTAGGAACTTTTCCAGATGGAGGCTGTTTCTTGGCGCATTCAGACAGCAGAGAAACTGCCGGGACCTCAGCTCTGAGAACCATCTCAGCTCCATGTCCAAGGCATGGTGTTTTTACGCTTCCATTGGAACTCATAGGTGATTGGCGGAAATCTTAAGCCTCACCCATTACCATATACCTCTATTGGACTGCCATTTTTAAAAGCTAAGGTTACTCGTCAGATGTTTTCTTGACACAAAATGGACAGAAGCAGTGAGATGGCCCTTACCGTGGTCCGTCCCGTGGTCCCTCACTGCCTGTGGGAATGCTAACCTAAAAGGTTCCCCTGGAGCAGGCTACTTCCTGGAACCGAATTTTAGCTGAATACTTCTTAGAACTGTTCTGTCCAAAAGCGGCTCATGCTGGATTGTTTTTTTATCTGCTTCAGCATCAATCTACATCATTCTTCTATGACGCGCTGTTTGTGTGTGTCCTGTGCTTGTCTATACAATATGACACCTTTGTCAGTACAAGGTCAGCCAGTGTCAGTTCAGCAAATTAAATAACCAGGGCTCAGGGCCAAAGCCCTGTTAAGTGCCATGTTGGACAGGTGAGCTTAACACCAATTGGCACCAACCAAAGCCCTTCATACTCGTAACTTTTACCTTTATGCCTTCCTGTATTCCTTTCCTCTCAACCAACGGGCTTGTCATCTCAGCTACACCCTTCATCCCTCTAAAAGAGTCCCGATAACACCTTCCATTTTCTGCGTAGCAGTCATTTACCCTTAAGCCTCACTCATAAGAGCATACATACCACAGTACACTCTCACACAAACTAACTTCCTGTCCTCTTTCCCTCAATCCATAAATCTCGTCTGGTCATCCCCCAGACCTCCAGCCTGGCAGCTCAAACCTCAGCATCCTTCTACCCAAATCTTCACCATCTCTCCTCTGTCCACATCCAAACAATTCTCAATGTGACTTTAGCTCCAGAACATCCATGTTGTAGTCTCCCCACTGTAGACGTCATCACAATCCTCAGTGCAAGTGACAGCATACACAACATTCTTGATCTTATGCCTCGGTGTTTTGTCCTTGAGATGCAATACTCATTATCTCAGGGTGTTTTGGGGTTTGAAATGTGCCAATATAGTGTTTATTGAATACTCTTCGGAGTTTGTCCAAAACACCAACGACATGGGGTATGATGGCTTTCGTTTGTTGTTGTCTTCCGCTTGTTCTATGTTCCTGCTACTGGTGGTTTCTGATTTGGCAAAAACCCAATTAGGGTAGCCACAGGATTTGAGGGCTTTCCTAATATTGTACCTCGGTCTTGCTGTCTTCGGTGGTTGATGAGATGTTCTTGACCCAATGGTGTAGATTTCTGAGTGCCCCCAGTTTGTGGCCGGGGGGGAGGGGAGGGGGGTTCGAAAAGTACATACTGGTTGGTGTGTGTTGGTTTCCTGTAAATCCTGATGTCCAATCCTGATGTCGCAACAGTCCAAGAAGGGGAGTTGGTCAGCAGTGACGTCGTCCCTTTTGATTTTCATGTGGTCGTCGATCATGTTGAGGTGAGTGTTGAATGCCTCCACCTCATTCTTCTTGATCTTGAACAATGTGTCGGCCACATACCTGAACCAATGTCTTGGTGGTGTGCCCATGAAGGGTGGCAAGGGGCGTGTTCTCGAACTCCTCCATGTATAAGTTCACCACTATGGGGTATACGGTTGAGCCCATGGTTAATCCTTATTTTTGATGATAGAAACCACTGTTGTACTGAAAATAGGTGGTCTGTAGACAGAGGTACAGTAGGGAGAAGATATGATCCTTAGTAAGTCTTGCTCTAAAACAATGATGATCTTTTTTTTTATCATGTATACTTTATTAATCCCACGTGGGGAACTTCATTTTCTGCATTTAACAGATCATGGGTGAACCATGAGCAGTTGGTTGCCATCTACCAGCACCAGGGGAGCAGTTAGGGATTCAGTGTCATGCTCAACAACACAACGACACACTCGGCGGAGCGGAGAATTGAACCAGGAAGGTTCGGTTCTAAAGGCAATCGCTCTACCTCCTGCTCCACACCGCCCCTAATGACTTTGGACCTTTGACCCAGGACCTTCTGCGAGTAAAGCAGATGTGATGACCACGACACCACTACACAGTTATTCCTGAACGTCTCCATCCTCCTCACTCGCAAAGAGAACCTCAGCATCTCCACCTTTGCTGCGTCCAGCTCTGCCAAAGTACATGGGGATGATATGTATACAAACATGTATACATCCATTTGCAGCTCCATCTGGCTGCAAAGTGTTTCCTCCTGCCGAACCCAGTCGAGGAGGGCTTCAAGGCTACACTTGCACTCACAGAATCCAAAGTTACAGTTCTCAGGCTAATTATAACATCCTATTTTCAGCCAGCCTCACCCTGTTAGAGCAGCCGCTGTTAGGATGAAATCCAAAAAAAAAAAAAGACGAGACTCACGGCAGGGGGGTTGTTCTGCGTCATTATAATACCGGAGACTTGCTCCAGAGAGTGAGGAAGAAGGGCTGAGTAATGACACAGGCCTGCGCTGAATAGTGCTGGGAGGATGGAGATAACACCTGAAATAATTCCCGGCACCCCTTAACCATAAACGGGGTTAATTATGGCCCATTTCGCGGATGGATAAAAAAAAAGTCTCACCTGACTGAGCAGCTGAGTCAAGGTGGAGTCGGGGAGGTGGGGAAGAGTGACGGAGGACAGGTGGAGCCAGAGATGGCTGTCAGCCACGCTGAGGAGCCAGGATGTCAAACCCCCACTTTACGACCCCAAATCGCCTACTACACGGCACATAGGTCGCACTGACATTGGTGCCTTCAATGACACGGGCACTGATGCAGCTGCAGCTTATGAGCTCGGCTGAAACGAAAGACACTTTCCCCAACTTAGAGAGAGGAGGAGGAGATCACTATGAGGGTAGAAGCACTCTGTCAACAGGAATCATTATCATGTAAGGTGTAACTCAAGAGACCGGACTCTGTAAAACAACTCGTGTAGGGAGCCAACGGGGATCTGATGTAAAAGACAACGCCACTAAGATGAAAGAGCTTCAAGCATGAAAGTCTGAGGAAATTCCAGCTAGCGGGGAAAATCCAGACAGGGTCCTGCTCTCAGAATCTTCTACACTGCTCCTCTGCAGCTCATTGCTCCAGATATCTTTTGAAGACAAAAAAATGCAAATAAAAAATAATGAAATAAATGCAAGGAAGTGCCACTGACCCAAAGCGAAAGAGGGAGATTGTTACTGATGGTTTCTTAAGTACACGCCTGGCATCTGCAGCCAGGCCCTCCAATACAGAACCCCAACAACTACTTTCAAACACTTTAAGTATCTCCAATGTCTTTAGTGTTGGAGAACTCCCAAAATAGCACATTCTGAAGAAGTAAGCTGTGGCTCTCGAGCTCTTTCAGAGACAATTTTGCTTCTGGGGTCAAAGTCAGTAACTCAGATCTAGTGGGAACCGGACTTGGTTTCTCTCCTTGAAGGCGTTCCTACTCTCATCCTAGAGGTTCTTCAGTTATAACAGACTGTGTGGAGTTTCACGTGTTTACCTAAACACCTGTCTAAGTTGAGAGGTTTTGGGAAAAGGGTAAGAATTCTGGGGACTCACCTGAGTTGAAATCTGAATCTGAGGTCCCGTTTGCAGGACAGTGTTCAATTTAATTTGCTGTTTTCAAACAGTTCCCCATGCAGACAGCGACATTTTGAAAACGACCACCATGCACACCAGACTGGAGAAAACACCAAAAACGCTGTATTACACACTCACAAGTGAAGATTGGCATTGTCACCCAGAAAAGGTGTCGCATAAACGGAGCCTTTATCAGAATCTGAATCAGTTTGCCCAGAGAACAGAGGAGGCAGAGAGGCTGTCCTCGTCAAACCAGAGAGATCTTCTGTGAACAAAGGTCAGCACAACCTTTCACCCACATACACTGCCCGGCTGAGATCAGTCCCAAGACAGAGCAACACACCTGCAGATCCATCAGCACCCTACAACTCACCAACCCAGGTGTATACTGGAAACTTCCCACTAAGTCCATTTGCCACCATAGGATCTGGCAACGTTTGTCCATGACTTGGATTGGGAGTGAGAACCTTCACAGCCTCAGTAACTTTGTGCTTTGCTCCATCCATCAAGTTTGTGCCTCCACATTAATAACAATAGGCACATTTGCGGTGCACTTCAAAGCGTGCCTCTGACAGAGTCTGCAGAGCCTTCCATCACCCACGATGATCTCCCGAATAACCTTTAGGAGCAACACCATGCAATTCACGTGTCGCTGTAGACGGATTGTTCCGGCTTTGTTTCATCTACGAAAAACTGCTCGCGGCTCACTCAGCATGACCTTAGATCGTCTTTCCGCCGAAGATGTGGAAAAAAAAGGAGCAAAATTCTTCTCCGTTGACAAACTGAAAGCAAACTTTTACATTTGGAGCTCACCCGTGGAGGTTTAATTGGACGAAATACCAGCCATGTTGCCTTCATGCTCCTCAACATGAGCAGAGGCCTGCGATACTATATGTAGTAAACACCAGTGCTATACTATTTTAGACAAGTAACACGGGACGATGTGAAGGAACACAAGTGCTTATTCTATTTGAAAGTACCTAAGCCTACCCTTTCATCCCTCGTGTGTTCAGTCTTTGCGCGACACTTCCTCTATCTGACAACGCGGCAGATAGCGGTCACCTGGATTCCGGGGAATGGGGGGGGCTTTTTCCACTACCAGAACTCCTTCCAAACTCAGCCACCATGCTCGGCTAGACAAAGCAGCACTATCTCTCGAGGCGGCCTTCCCTGGCTCAGGATTGCGACTAACTTCTCAAAGCTAAGGAATTTATGTTACACTTGTGTAATATTAGTCCATATATAATCCTAGTGTATCTAGAAATTCCCTCCTGGAGGAAAAAAAAGTTCATAGTTGAGGTGGCTAAATATACAGGAGTATCGTGACTATTCGTGTTCACTTTAATTTCCGTGGTTATTTTTATCCATTGTCTGCATGCCTCCATTTCATTTAACAGGATGCTCTAACAGTCTTTCTGGAATTCATGGACCTCATGGCCTTGATGCACATTGATCTGCACATTTCCATTTCATGTGTAGTAGATTGAAAGATTATGATGCACTAGTCGGTTGTATTCAGTCATTAATAAAGGTGTTCAATGATGCCATTCTAGAGACAAAGAAAGTGAAGGATTTTAACAGAGCTTCAACAGTCCAGACTAATAGAGAGGAGGGGGAAAAGGTGGAGGGACGCAGGTGGGAATGGGTGGAGAAAAGTGTAAATTCTGATAAAAGACAGAATGGCATAAAATTTGTTGGACTATGATGTTTGCAGATGACACTGCGATCTATAGAGAGTGCAGGGGGAGGTGGAGGTATGCTCTGGAAAGGTCAGGGATGTAGGTTAGCTGCAGCAAGATAGAATATAGGTGAGTGAATGACAAGGGTGACGTTACAGGAAGTGGAGATGAAGAAGATGGAAGAGTTTGAATACTGAGGGTCAACAGTCTGGAGCAATGGTGAGTGTGGAGAAGAGGTGAAGAAATGTGTGCAAGCAGGTTGGAAAGTATGGAGAAAAGTGTGTGAGGTGACAGAAGAGAAAGAGCCATACTCTTAGCATCTCCCAGTAACCTGCTGAAGATGTTTTTTAATGTTGTTAATATCAGGCAACCATTTTCAGTCTTTTATCCTTGTATTTACTACGTAATTACCTGTGTTAAGGGTCTATCTGTGTCATCACAAACCAGAATTTTATTTCTAAGCAATAAGTTAGAATTTACACTCGGATTTTTATTTTTAGCAACAATAAAAAAATGGGAGAAAGAGATGCTGCTATTTAACTGGAGGCTGCAAACAAGTCAACTTCGCCGCCCCGCAATGCCTCCTCTTTACAGCCGTGATTAGGCTGATTTTCCACATGTGACCTGCACTCCATGCTGAGCCTGGAGCATTGAACTGACTGGAGTTGACCGCACAAACATTAGCTGTAAAGATAGGTCAGAAAAAACAGACGACAAATTGATTTGTGATCCCTTAATTTTTCTCTCCTCCATCTTCAGAAATGTCGCTGTTACTGCTTTTTACATGAAAATGGTCTCATTAAGTCATGGATTGTAAAAGATAAATAAATAAAACAAGCAAAAGTAAAAGCAGATTGAATATATGTAAAATCAAAGGTTCACTAAGGATTAAGTATGGCAGTTACAGCGCGCCGATATTCTGTTTTCTGGCCGGTTAACGCAGGGTAGCTGTGCGGGGGGCCCTGGTGCAGGATGATATTTAGGGGGCCCCCATGGTGGATTAACTCCTAAAAATGTCCAAGCAGGTGAATGGAATTAATTGCATTCTAAGAGGAAAGGGGTCTTGAGTCCTGAAATCCTCAAATTAAAATGATTGACCTGAGCGAGTGAGCTGGACTGGTAGGAAATGACGATGGTCCTCAAAATTGTTGATTTTGAATTACAAAAATAAATGTTCTTACGGTAAAAACTAAAAATAACAAGTAAAGATCATCCTGGTGATGAGGTACCTTTAGCGTGTACCACAAACCCTTCGGGGACAATTTGAGATCTTTAGATGTTTTCTCGGCAAAAAGAACTCAACACATAGACTCAAATAAAAACACTATAAACCAGCGTCACAGAAATAATAGTAAATATGCTAGTTTGGTATTTTTATGGGAATGTTCAGCCTTGACCAGTTTCCTGTCAACAAATCAGGCCTGCCTACCCCATGTCAAGTTGCCACGGTTACATTTAACAAAATATTTGCTGTCATCCCCCTGTATGAAGTCCAGTTTAGGTCAGATTGACATGGTCATTCATTTATTCAGGAGTAGCTAACAATCCACTCACTGGCCTGCCAAAATTCCAAAACATCCAAAGTCAGATATTTAATATTTTATATTTTACTCATCACTTTCCTCTCTGTGTTTGCAATGTAAATATCCCTAACACTACCCCTGGTGGTGATGGGGGGTATTGCATCTGCACCCTCTGCTGCTTGCTGCATGTCACTCTTGACGGCATTGACCTTGGCGGCCAGAGGAACCGTCTAAATGACCGAATGCGTCGTAAACATGGTTAATTATTCAAAGCGCACACGTGTGAGGCTTCCATCCCCAGCTCATGTTCTGCCATCGGTTTTGTCTTTCTACTTTCTACTTTTTAAGCGGCTGCCTCCCGCCTCCTCCGAGGGCCGCCGCGCAGCACAACCCACGGCAGTGCGGTAAAATCGAAATCACAGAGAAAGAAAATAACATTCCAGGTGTGGAATCGCAGCGACCCGGTTTTAATCGTCAGCGGTTTAGAGCGAAGAGCACGAGGGGGACCGGCGAAATGAAAACAGCGTGTTTTCCAGAGGACTCGCATCACGTCAAAACGGCGGGGTGTCATTCCACACCTGATGGGAAAGGTATGTCGGACTTTCTGCTCTACTGTTACACAAATGCTGAAAGCCGATCCACGTGCTGCTGCTTGGATATTTATCCTCCTGGCGATTTGACGCGTGACCTTTCGGGGTTACGTGACAGTCTAAGCTACCCTGATACCTCGGGGTGAAGGTAACACGCTCCCTCCTGGATTAAATCACCAGCGTCACAGTTTAACAAGTGAATGTTCCCGGACGGCTGGGTGGCCGTTGGGGGGATCACATTTCCCCAGAATCACTGACTGACACATAAGCTGTTCTCAAAGAATCCCAGCGCCATTTGCACCCGCCGCCTCACAGCCGCAGCATGCCAGGCGTACACAATAAATGCAGTAATACTCAAGACCTGACCTCGGGATGCAACTCGGGGGGCACTTTACTAAGTCATCACGTGCCAGCCTGTGTATGTACATGTGCGTGTTTACATCTGGCCTGTAGATGTGTCCCTCTAACACACTTGCTGCCGTCGAGGCAATTACAACACCTGTGTTGTTTCCAGGTTTGATGCAGGATCTTCTTTGGCAGTTAATAATGTATTTTTTAATGTATACTCTATTAATCCCTTGTGGAGAAATTATTTCTCTGCATTTAACCCCTCATGGATGAACCATGTGAATTGGCTGCCGTCTACCAGCGCCAGGGGAGCAGTTAGGGGTTCAGTGTCCTGATCAACAACACTTCGACACACTAGGAGGAGAGGGGAATTGAATCAGGAAGGTCTGGTTCCAAAGACAAAAAAAAAAAAAAAATTCCTAGCATTTGGTGCAAGCGATATGTGACTTTAAACACAAAAAATTCTACGAAAACATAGTCAAGACATATAATATCAGGTAAACAAAAAAGATTATATGATTTGATATTTGGTACTGAATAGGATGAAATCAGAATCAAAAATGCTTTGTTAAACCCTCGAGGAAATTCAGTATTTAACCCCCTCAAGCTCTAACCCACTGCTCCCTGCTTAAGGTTCAGCTCGCATCACTGTCACTCACTTGTATAAAACACACACACACAAACACAGTAATTTAAAATTATTTTTAACATCCAGATCGGGGGCATGTGTTTTCCAAATTACGGATATCATGACTGCTGTATCCCGCCATCCCCACATTCACTGTTAGTCCACAGAAACAGGGAGACCCGTGAACGTGTGGTGTTTGTGTGTGTGTGTGTGCGTGTGTGTGTGTGCGCGCGCACTAAAGCTACTCCCCTCTTCCTCCTGCAAACACACTCAGAGCTGCGTTTTCTTAATTATTGATAGTGGAAATAGAATCGAATGAAATTTCCAGAGTCTTGAAACTGGAACTCCCTCTCACAAACCCTTGTTCACTCAATTCAAGTTTTTCCCAGCTGGTGCAGGAGGGAGCGTAGTTGTAACGCGCCAGGGATCCCCGCGCCGCCACTTCGCCTCAGAGAGAGGGATGTTGCTGCCATACGCAATCGAATCCAACCATTATTTGGACAGCAAGCGCGGGCCGGCTCGCTCTCGCCACCATCCATTCACAGCCTCGCAGGCAGACTGCGCTCAGAAAAGACCATAATATTCCCTATGCGTTGCAAAAGCCTGCCAAGCTCTATTTAGCGCCAAAAATCTAATTTTCTGACACAAAAATCACAAGTCATGCCGCCATATTTTTCACTGCACCTGAGTGAATACAACCTAGTGTGCCAGGCCATCAGGTACAACTGGAGGGGAGTTCATATAGATTGAGCATACGGTGGGTATTTGTGTGTGTCAATGTGTGTGTGTGTGTGTGTGTGTGTGTGTGTGTGTGTGTGTGTGTGTGTGTGTGTGTGTGTGTGTGTGTGTTTTACGTTGACCTCTGCTAGAAGGTACATGAACAAATGATACAAACTAAGTAGTATTGAGTGAGTGAATGAGTGACCTGTTGAGCTTAAAATGAGATCAACCCAGCTGGAGGTCCTTTGTTTAATTCTAACAATGTAGGGGACAAAGAGTTGACTGAACTGGGAGGTAATTTCAGTGCATGTGTGTGGTGGTGGTCAGGGGCTGTATCTGAGCCCTCGGATGAACTTAGTCCGGAAGTGTAGCACAGGCTCTTGCTTTTAGCTGACTGAAGGTCAAACATGTCTTTCATTGATTGATTGATTGATCGATTCATTATTTCATTCATTGATTCATTGATTCATTCATTCATTCTTTCTCAACACTGCTTATCCTGCACTCAAGGTAACAGCGGTGCTAGAGCCTATCTCAGTTGTGAATGGACAAGAAGAGGGGTTAACCCTGGATCCATCACAGGGCCACATATAGGGACATGAAGCCATTCACCCTCTCATTCACACATCTGGACAAAGTAGGGTCTCCAATGAACCTCCTGCAAGGAGGAACCTGGACAAACCAGAGGAACCCCAGGCAGATACATGGAGAACATGGAGACTGCACACAGGAATGCCTTCTGTGGGAATCCCACTAGGGATATTCTGGCTCTGAGGCGTTAGCGCTAACCATTGCTTTAATCATCACAAAATCAGGTATGAAGAGAAACGGCCACAATAATGGGGTAAAAAGCAGTGAAAGTAGAGGCAAAAAGAAAAGAATCACATATAAAGAAAAATAGTAAATCAAAGATCAAAAGACTTCTTTTAGTGCACTGGGCTTTGGCAGTGTGGCGTTCTCGCGCTGTCATCCTGCCTCGCCATCTGTGTTGCAACAGATTACCAGGTAACCCCCCAAAACACACACACACACGCGTTAATCCAGGTAGGCCTCGGAAAATGAAGCCGAGTGGAATATGTAGGAATGGATCAGACCTGCGTGTTCGGCCAGCTGCACGTTTGACTTTGCCATACCCAGGCTTATCAGCTTTGCACGGGGGGAAGCGGAGGTCATCCTCTCATCGTTTCCACTGCGATTACATTTCATCCACTCATATGTATCCTGCCCAACTTTTGAACTCCCATCCCCCTGTCCTCAGACCCCTCTTGGAGGGACGATGCTCTTCAGCAGATCTTTGAAATTTATCTCAGAGAAAGTGGATATCTACTCTTCCTCTTCCTCCCTCTCATCCTCCTCCTCCTCCTTCCTCTCCCCCTATTGTCATTTCCTTATTTTACTCCTCCTTCCCCTTCTCCCTCTCCTCCTCCTCCTTCCTCTCCATCTCCTCATCCTGAAGCTCCATGAAGACCACCCAGGTCATAGATCCTCTGACTGGACGCGACACCTCAGCCGGTATTCAGCTCCTTCACCCGCGTATTAGGTTTAGTTGGATGGAGAGCATTCTGCTAATTTATTGTGTGTATCTGTGTGTGTGTGTGTGTGTGTGTGTGTGTGTGTGTGTGTGTGTGTGTGTGTGTGTGTGTGTGCGCACATATCACCACCAGATGAAGACAAGGAGGAAGAGCACACAGTCACACACTCACACACACACACACACACACACACACACACACACACACACACACATGCAAACAGAAATGTGAGTGAGGGGAGGAAATAGAGGGAATTGAATATGAACCGTATTAACAAGCCGGTTTTACATCAAAATGGCTTAATTCTGTATTACCTGTGTGTGTGTGTGTGTGTGTGTGTGTGAGAGAGAGTGTGTGAGTGCCTGTGTGTTTGCTTGTGTGCCTGTGTGTGTGAGTCGCTCAAGGCAAAAAATGGCCACTCATATTCATATTTGGACAGAGTCTGAAGTCAACAAAGGGCATGTTAACAGATATACACACAAGCAAGCACACACACAAAAACACGCACAGCCCGCTGCCTCTTGTCCACCCTATATTGTCCATGTTATTGTAAATCACACACTGACCACTCCCTTGCACACGTGTCTATGACCGTAACACACACATTCATAGCAGAGTCTATCCCCCCTCCCAACATCCACACACAAAGAGACGCACACACCTTTGGCCTGTGATTCAAATACATTTACATGGACAAGAGCATGAAGGAGCTGCAGGAGCAGAATGGCTGTGACACAACAGGAAGCAGCAAAAGGAAGAGCAAAATCACTTATTAGAAGGCGCGCACACACAAACAAACACACACACACACTCAGAGGCATAAGCACCAGGCGTCCTCACTGTTACACCGCCTTAAGAAGTCCAAGCATCAAGGCATTGTGCTTTCTAGAACATAATACTTAACTCCCATGAATTATAAATACCTATGGATTCCAATCAGCTTATTTTTAGAGTGCACACGTGCACACAAACGAACAAGCACACACACGAAAAGGTTGCTTCACAAAGCTGGGGTTACATCCCCTGCAGAGGCATGCAGAGGTTATACCCACTCTGAAGTGTGTCCATGCATGTGCGTGAGAGTGGGCCATAACTCCGACACAAAACACATTTACAGATACATTAGCATTCACATTCATTAACAAGAAAAGAAAAAATTCTGTCACGCACACATGAACACACACACAGATTGTTCTCCATGCCCCTGCTCGCATCCCTGCTGGAATGAACCTCCTGCTGGTGGACGGAGCTCACAGATCTAATTCCTGCTGAACAGCGTTTATTAAAAATGGCATTGGACTGGTTGGACGCCATCCTCCCACGGCGAGGAGATGTCCTCTCGTCTCGAGGTTATCAACGGACAGATGTCTAGCAGCACGCCCAAGTCCATTTTATTTGGAGACCCCAATTAAGCTAAATCTGACTCAAGCCATCTCCAAAGGGTCATCTTGTTTCCATAGAGACGGACGTGGATCATGTTTGAATTTTTTTTATATTGCCAGTGAATCGGCGGGACAAAAAAAGAGAAAGTTTGTGTCCGATGTCCGACAGGAGTAATGTTGCGGTGTCACGAAGTGTGGGGCCAAATGCAAGGCCACTCCCAGGAGATAAGTTGTTTAAGGAATTTATTGAAGAAAGTAAGGGCTGTAATGGATCCAGGTCGTCTCTTGAGCCGAGGGACACAGGGACGCAAGGTCTGTCCCAGGGGGCCAGCGAGACGTAGAGCTTGTGAGGAAGGGCGAGACATGAGACAGGGCGTGAGACGCAACAATCTGGCCTCGAAGGGCTGGCAAACGGCTCCTCTTATTCTCAGCCCAACAAAGCTTAATGAATCGCACTTGCTGGTGTTCACTCCTGCACGGATCCCAACATGCGCTTTCATGAACACATGACGGGAACATCAAGCTGAGCAATATCTAAACATCTCCAGAACTTTCTCCTGCGGAACCCCACCAGTCTTCTCCCAGAACGCGTCCTCGCAGCACCCTACCACCTTACAACCCTTAAAGCAGCAATGTGGGATTGTTTCTGTATGTTGTCCTGAACATACACAGGCACACAAACACACACACACAACACACACATACAAGCAACACACACATATACGTTTATACACACACACAGGTTGACTTGAATGAATGGCTGCGTCCAGGGGCGCTGACACTGATGTACTATCAGGGGCAGCATACTGCTTAGCCTAGCGGAATCAGGGCTTCTTGATACATAAATCAAAACACAGTTCGGTGGAGAAGTGGGGTTCTTATGCTGCCACCGCTTCACGCTCCGATCTGAGCGTATCGGAAAAATTACGGGGATTGGGTGCAATTATGGGATGCACACATAATTTTGTTTGCATGGGACCAGGTAGACTCATTTTCAGAATCCCTTTTCTTATTTTTGTGAGCACACACAGATACGTACACACACACACACACACACACACAGATACGTACACACACACACACACACAAACGCACATACACACACACACACACACACACACACACACTGGCATAGGTGATTAAATACTATCCCAATGGAGGGTTTTCTGCAGAAGCAGCAGCAGCGTGGCCGTGGCTATGATCCCCCCTCCCTCCCCTCAGGAAAAAAAATGCTGTAGGCCGGGGGTGTTCGCTAGGCAAGCTATTAATAGCCTACTGGTGACAGTAGGACTTCGAGCCTAATGTGCGAGGGAGCATCTTCCAGAGATGTCCACATTCAATATTTAGAACTTGATATACATTTTATGACCCCTCATCTAATATTCTCAGCTTCTGTGCATTTAGCCAGTGCTTGGCAAAGGGAGACCCCCCCCCCCAACCCCCAAACTGCCACAAATCCAAGGATTTCATCTGATTCATCATCTCTGGGTAGGAGAAGGAGCTCATAGTCGTCACGGTTATGATGCCGTAAATCATAAATAAAGAGGAATAGGAGTTGATTAGCTTCTTCCTCACACACAAGAATAAGCAACAACACATACAGTGCCTCTGACCACCCAGGTGCCAAGAACAGAGCCCAGACATGGATCACACTATTCAGACTTTATATCCATAAAGCCTGCATTGGGCGCCATTTACTGCCATCTCTCCCTCCTGCAGCAGAAAAAACTGACTGACTGAAAGACACTTCTACCAAACTTTTTAAAACATTTTTTGCAGGCAGGGATTGCGAAAACAGCTTTACTTTTCTGGTATCATTTTCTTTTCTTTTTTTTTTTTTAATCATACATTCATTACCATGAACTGCTCTGATATAAGCTTGGATTCCTGGGATAGAACCTCAAGCACTCTTCCATATTTTATTTGCTGTTTTTCTTTTTACAGGTGTTTCTACAAAGCCATTTTTTGTGATTTTTATTTTCTTAAACAGTGGCGCAAACCAGCACTCAGAGGGTCGGTAACAGTGAGCAGGCCACAACAATATATGGTCAGGACATCGGGAAAATGCAACACGAGCACGTAAATGCTAAAACGGTCTCCACTGATGCACTGTGAAGGGTTCATCAACTTGTGGTTTCAAAGCACTGGACCACATTCACCCATTCACACATGGATGGTGGCGGAGCTGCCATGCTAGCAGTTAACAGGACCATCAGGAGCAACTGGGTGTTCAGTGTTTTGCCGAAAGGACACTTCAGCATGAAGACAGGAGGAGGCAGGAATCAAACCACCAACCTTCTAATCCTAGCCGCCCTCTATAGACAGACAGACAGACAGACAGACAGACAGACAGACAGACAGGTAGATAGATAGAGGGGGAGAATTGGATGGATGGATGGATGGATGGATGGATGGATGGATGGATGGATGGATGGATGGATGGATGGATGGATGGATGGATGGATAGATGGTCCATTTACAAACTGCTATCATCACCTTGTGGTTCCGAAGCACGTCAAACTGAATCATATTCACTCATTCTCACATTCACACGCACACCGATGGTGGCAGAGCTGCCACTCAGGCGCTAGCATACCATTGGGAACAACTAGCGGGGTTCAGTGTCTTGCCAAAGGACACTTGGACATGCAGACTGGAGGAGCCAGGAATTAAACCGCCAACCTCTAGATTGGGTGGACGGCCTCTCCACCGACTGGGTTTCTCCAGCTTTGATCAGGTTGTTCTGTATTTGGTTTTCCACACAGCTTTGGAATTAATTAAAGCTCAAGTTTACAGCTGTTCAACAGGCAAGTTCACCTTGTGGATTGACAAGGCTCCTCGTTGAGAGGTCTTACAACCAGCACGTCCATCAAACTCCACGCGTGATCGTTTTTTTTGCCATTCCTTGATGGGGATTTTTTAATTTCCTGTCTGGTAGGGTCCAACTTCCTGTGTGCCACCCATATCATCCCGGTGAAGAACGAGGAGGGCGTGGTCATGATGTTCATCCTGAACTTTGATTACATCCTGGACAAGGGCAGCAGCGACTCCCTGGAGAGACTGAACCACACCTCACCAACCAAAGTCGGACAAAGTAAGTAGAGGACATCTTTTTTTCTCATGGGCAGCGTGGCGGTGCAGAAGTTCACACTTCCACCTCACAGCAAGAGGGTCCCTGGTTGGATTCCCAGAGTGGGCCTTTCTGTGTGGCGTCTCCATGTTCTCCCTGTGTCTGCATGGGGTTCATCCAGGTTCTCCGTGTTCCTCCCACAGTCCAAACACATGCAGGAGGTTCACTGGGGACCCTGAATTGTCCAGACGTGTGACTGAGAGGGTGAATGGCTGCATGTCTCTATGACATGACAGCTGGCAAAATATGTCTGGAAGCAAGCTGTGCTCTCCCTCTTCTTATCCAACATGCTGGACAATCTCCTGAAAGAAGAAGAAGAAGAAGCAGGTGCAAATCTTCCCGTCAGGAGCCTTCAGCTCAGCTCCAAATGAAGAGCAGCATTTAAAACTGTCTCTTTTGATGTCATTACATCCCACAGCAAAAATTGCAGCTGTACCGCTTGGCGGCCGGCATCAGCCAGTCATACAGGCTGGGCCGGGGAGTGTTTGTGTGTGCTTGTGTGTGTATATGTGTGTGAGTGTGCGTGTCTGCATGTGTGTTGTCAAAGTGTGAGTATTGATCTTCATTAAGTGTTTTATTGCAAAAGCCCATTGTTGGAAAGATGTGGAAATATACCCTCTCCTGCACAAGGCCCGCGAACCTCCATGACACAGATACGATAAACCTGCCTTTATTTACCTTTGTCACATCATGTGGCCCAACATCTAACAACATCCTCATCTTAAATTAAATATTTTTAATTCTGTTTCTCCGGCGTGATGTTTTTCAAGAATAGTATTGTACATAAGTACCTATATCACTCACCTACGCTAATCCCAGTTGGTTTCATAGGAGCAGATCCTTTCACATGTTCAAGTATACACTTTTTTGCCGAGCGACCGGCCGATAATCGTTGGGCTTCCCTTTCCCCTGAAGCACTGCCATCAGAAGAGTCTGACTTATGCCTGTGAGCCATACTGAAGGTAAAAAGTTTCAAAAGAAAACAAACAACAGAAACAAAAGAAAGTTAATGTAGACCAATCCAATATGACATACAACTGGCATATGTAAACAAAACCGTCTTCCGCCTATAGCACGTATTCGTCCTTGACAATCGCTCACTCGTATCCTCACAAAATTTGTTTTCATGCCGCAAACACCGTACATCTGAATGATGGAACGAGACTTTCTTAATAAATTCATAGGAGATGCCGACATAACCACAAAATGCTGTAGGTTGATGAAGAGGTAAAACATCTATAATGTAACTTCCTTTGAATTCCCAATAGTTTGTTGGCACCAACAGGCATGCATCGTTACGGCCAAGTGCCATGTCGAGATTTAAATCCAGTCAATCCAGGGTGTTTCTTCCCTGAGCTCCACCTTTTGTAGTAGCTAGCACTCCCTCTCCCTCCACCGCATTCAACAATACTCGTTGAAGGAATTCCTTAGTCGACAGGTACTTTGGCATGTTAACACCTGCGTTTAGCATACAGCAATGACTTCGCCCGCCATCATCTCAAAGGTCTGGCCCAATTATAGTGCTTCGCCTGCCAGGATGGCCTGATGAACTACTGGAGTAGCGCCGCTCTTCCCAGAGCTGTCGTGGTAATAGCGCTTCATGCGTTTCCCAAGCGGTGCTCTTAAACATGCACTTGATACCTCCTTGGTCTTCTCTCCCCCCATTTCCTTTGTGAGATGTATGACTCGGAGGTGGAGGACTAGCTGTCACCTTAATATGACTGTAATTGGACAAGCCCCCCCTAAGAGGCTCTCGGCTAACGTTAGCGCGTGTTGAGCTGTATGTGTTTTCCTCTTTTGTGTGTGTGTGTGTATGTGCATGTGTGTGTGTGTGCCGACAGGCAGATGAGCAACATGTAAGCGCCAAATTTAGCCACAACTTGGGAGTTCTGGGCCAGAAAGCCATGATGTAGTGGACAGATATAACCCCGAGAAGGGTATACTGTGAGCCGCAGGGGCACAGAAGTCCAGCTCTCCTGGACTTTGATGCCACTTTCCTTTCACGTCGGATGGGGGCTCATACTATCTTCTGTTTGAGAATCACAGTAACCACGTCGCATTCTTTAGTCGCCAGCTCTAAGGGTTCTGAGTTCTGCAGAGTTGGAGTCTCACCGGTAACGCCCTCCCGTTTTCGCATTTCCTGCAGAAAGCATAAACAGAAGGGCCGTCCCTGGATGGTGGGATTTGCATTCCTGCAAATCTAGCGATGGTCTACACAGATTTTTTGCCTGAAAACAAACAAACACACACACACACACACACAAACACACACACACACACACACACACACACACACACACACACACACACACACACACAAACACAAACACAAACCCAAACACAAACCCAAACACACACAAACACAAACACAACCATCATTCTGCAGAC
>CAAKHD010016616.1:52169-78072 GCA_901007705.1 Fistularia tabacaria
GTCCCAGGGCTCCGCTGAGCCTCATGCACACTCACACACACACACACACAAACACAAACACAAACCCAAACACAAACCCAAACACACACAAACACAAACACAACCATCATTCTGCAGACGTAACACCAACATCCATTTGTTATGGACAGCCTGGTCTGAACCCAGACCTTCGTCTTTGGTAGCGATCCCCTCATTAGGACCAGGAAAACTTTCTCCATGCAGACCCCTAGTTGACTAGTTAGTGTTTATACCAGAAATGGTTTACAAGTCCTGCCCGACCATAAGTCCACACATACGCACATACACACACACTGCCAAGATGAATTGAAATTTCCTTTGCCTAATTCCTTCACAGCTCTAATACATGTCAGGTTCCATCGCAGCTCCCCTTCTCTTAATCTCCTTAGAACTCACGCCGACCCTTTCACGAGCGGACAGCCAAGAAGGTCACGGATTATACACGTTTCTGAATAATTTAAGACGAGATGAAGGAAAAACCGCCGCAGATGTGAATACAACTCACTGAGAGCCACAATGTCTGCATTTAAGTAAATGAGCAGACCATGCAGAACAGACCAGAGCAGCTGCCTGCAGATGGTGTGAGGTGGTGATCCATGGGTTGCATTATCCCAGCAGCATCTGGGGAATGAGCGGCCATGCATTAGGTACTTGCATATCGATCATGTTTGCCACTCAGCGAACGATTTATACGTCCCACGACCATCTTGGATTCCCATTTGCTTTGATGTGGTTGAACACTTTCACATATCCATAAATTACAAAACAAGGCGAGTGGCATTTTAAAGTACAGAATACAACTCCGGATTAGTGCTTCGGAGCGGGAAGTGGCGTGAAAATGTCATACTGGGGGAAGGAAGCATGGTTTTTCATAACGTGTATGTAATTATTACTCAACTGAAGCTGCTGTTTGTTCTTCCCTGCTCCTGTTTTAACCCTTTTTTGGATGTTGGCGTGCAGTGTAAGGAAACTGGTTTATAACGCCATTTTTGAAATTCGTGAATCCCAACGCCTGCAGAAACGAGCAAAAAAGAAGATGCACATATTTCCTCATATACTAGCGCAGGTCTGTTTCAGTAATTCACCAAACAAGCATGAGCTGCATTGAACGTGGCTCTCGATCTCCACCAGGTCACCACGTACTCAAACCGTGACCGGCGCTCTTTCTCCACGTCGTACCTCGCTTTTCAAAAACCAAAACCTTGCCTTTGGCAGCTCCTACATTTTATTTCCTGGCAGCTAATGAATCAGTATGAGGTCACCTCTGACCTTGGCCCCCTCAGACGCTGCTGGAATATTACCGTGACTCATGTGATATTACAGCTCGCTGACAAACATCTGGGGATTCTCATAATTAAGTAACAAATAAAGAACAGCAACAACAACAACAGCAAACCATACCAAGCATCCCCTTGGAAATCAAGAACGTGTTGACTGTAGCTCTATTCCAAAAAGTAGTTTCAACCCCAAATTTCGTTCCCTTTGCTACGAGCAGCTGTCCATTGAAGATAATACGGACTTAAATATTTCAAAAAAATATGTGCAAATCAAGCTTTAATTTTCTCGAATATATTAATGATTAGGGGTTGAAGGGGGATCGAGGGGTTGAATTGAGGACAGAGCAGACTTTGATATTCTCTAGAGCTGGTGAGTAATATGAGTACCGGGGTCAAAACAGCTTCAGGTGAAAGGATAATGCATGCAATTTAGTTGTCATTGACATTAACAAAAAAACAAGAACAGAACAAAAACTGGGGGGTAGGTGGCTCTTGCTGCGCCGCCACCCCTCGTCTGATTCATGCTCAGCATTGGGAGGGAAAGCAAACGCCGGGATCCAATCTGAGGGCCCAATTAATATTCAATGCAAATATTGCCGCCCGGTATCATAGCAACAAGGGCCTCTGTGCGTCCACTGGTTGCGCAAGGCCATAGCTGAGTTTTTGTCTTTTTTGCAGGGGTGTGCAGAGTGAAACAGATGGGAGTGAATTGGAAAAAACACACAGACATGGACCAAAAAGCTATCACAACGATTCTTGCTAGCTCTCAGGGCTGCGGTTTAAATCAGGTGAACGTGTGACTGAGCTATAATATCATAAACAGATGGTGGAGAGAGTTCATCGACGGAATAACGCACCGGTTCATCGTTTTTTTTTTCGTTTTCCCCAAAGATGATTGACTCGCATCGTCGTGCCCCAACATGCAGATTCAGTTTTGAATCGCCAGATGCTAATTGCTACTTTGGACAAACACACCACTCTGACCGGGACCCAGCTCGGTTTCATATCAGGGAGAGGGAGGATAGGAGCTGCTGTCTTGCAGTGTAACACAAGCAAAAGGGAGAAGATAATGAGCGGTGCCTCAAACGTCAATTCTGTTTTTGTTTTTACCACCTGGGGTTTTACGTCTCTGAAAATTCATCCAGCTAGTCCAACATGGATCAAATTCAACAGGATATTTTCACTTATACATTCCTGCCCCTCATGGCAGTGAGACTTGTTTCTTTTTTTTTCCAGCGCAGACGAAGCCTTCCGATAAGTGTGGCATATGCTCCAGCGACTAAATGATTCACGGCGTTTATAGCCGGGCTTTGAGGTCCATATGTGACACCCTGTGAGCGCGGCTGTCTCTGCCATGACATGTTTATATCCAACTCTACTTGTAAACACCGAGCAGAGTGTTTGTGTGTGTGTGATTGCTGCGTGCTTTACACGCAATCTGTATTTTCACCTTGTCAAATATGATATTATCCCAACCGGCTGATATGACAGCTGCGCAAAACATCCACTTTGACTGTGTCACCTTCTCCATCTCCTCAAGAGCTACCCGCCATTAAAATTCCGTCCTTAATCGTGTACGCCGCTGACTCCTCGGTGCAACGTCGCCGCTAGAATATTTCAGCAAATGTCCCCCACATGAATTATTGAAGGGAAATTGATGATTGGACCAGTGCCAAAGGCAGAGCAGGGGCCTTTTTTTTCTTTTTTGTTTTGATCTGCCAGTGTTGTATTAAGACAGTCGCCTTGGCGCCATTTCCAGTGCTGCTGGCAAACACGTAGGGGGGAAATATCGGCTGGGATATAGAGGGCAGCAAGTGAGTTTGGTAAAAACACGCTGTGAAAACACAACACAGTGTCAGTGGGGGAGGGGGGGTCCCCACGCCTCATTAAAAACCACTGCGCTGTACATGACTGAAACTCTTGCGATAAATGAGTTACTTACTTGAGGGCGGCTGAAGGCAAGATTGGATAATGTCATACAAAGTGTCCCCTTTACTCTTTATTTTCAGAACTACTATCAGATCCACATGGAGCTAGCATCTTGTGCATCAGCGGAGCCTCACGAATAACAAAGTGTCTATTTTCTTTTTCCCAGAGCACTCGCAGTCTACTCAGAACCTCAGAGTTGAAGCTCAACCATGAATATACCTTCCCTAGTCTCTCTTCGCTAGTCAAAAGACACTGGTTAGAACATCAGTTCCCCAGTCCTGCTCCATAACAGTGCAATACAGCAAGATGGTACCGTCCAACAAGAGTGAAAGTCAAATGCAAACCTGCTGCCTTTCTGCTGAATCCCTGCACGGGTAGCACTAAACACTAGCAAAGAAGGTTATATCAGATCTGTCACATCCCACTAAACAGCTCCTTCCTTCATCAAACCACAAAATAAACCTGTCTCAAAGAGGTTCAGCCCCTCACCGGCTGGGGCCTCAACCATCAAGCGTAGATCATACAAAATATTTCCATTGGTTGTTTGGCTAATTAATTTTTTTAATATCTTTTTCTCGTGGAGCCGCTATGAGGGCTCAGTGGCAACAAACTCCTGACTTCAGAGAGGTTTAGCCAGCAGCCGATCTGTCATCTCCCACGAGAACTGAGTTAAGGTGATTGTTGTGAAAGCCTTGGTGAATGGGTATGGTTTCAGTTCTTGATCCAATATCATCATTATCTATCATCAAGGAAAGTCATTATTCAATTAAATCCAATAATCTAAAAGGCGGTGCCATGGAATCCTCTGGAGCCACCAACAATTAGTTAGTTGTTCAGCACCCACTGGTAGCTCTTGGATGACTTATCCAATGTGCCAGGTTGTGTTTACTTGCACCCCATCATCACCATAATCTGGGCTTGTCTGTCAGAAGTACAAGGGCTGCATCATCTGACAAAAAAATGAAAGCTAAAATTTCAAAAAAAGGATGAGGCTGATCTAGTGTTTAGTTTCTTGCTGAAACAACACCCATGCATGTCTGGGCAGAGTCCCTCAACCTTGTTGTGTTTCGTAACTTCATTCTTATTTTCGTCTCTTTTGTTTCAATCAGGGAGAGGAAGATTCTTTCACTTCCGTTTCCCGGCTTTACCTCTGCTCGGCATCAGCAAGCAGTCTCTGCCCCAGGAAGACCCCGACGCCGTCATGGTGGACTCCCCTCGCCACAGTGATGGCTCGGTGGCCACACGTGACTACCAACTCCCCGCCACCCATGAGAGCTGCAGCCCGTCATACGCCAACGACACGCGCGCTCTCATTGGTCCCAGCCACTGTTCCACCCCTGTGTCCGGGCCTCTGGATCACTCATCGCCCAAAGGCCCCTGGGATCGGACATACCCGGACCAGGTCGTCGTCCAAACCCAGCGCCAGAGCCAGAGCCAGGAGGACACGCTCACAGCTGCTCCGTCAATCCCAGGCCTCACTCCAACCGCCTCCAGAGAGAGCGTGTGCAGCATTCGCAGGGCTTCCTCTGTACACGACATGGAGGGGTTCGGGTCAAACTCCAAGATGGCCTTTAGGGACCGACACGCCAGTGAAGGTAACATTCTCTTGCTTTACTCCTGCATTGCAAATTGGTTTGGAAACATTAAATAATACTCTGATTGTTTAACCAACCCCCATTTTCCACTTGAACAACTTCTATTTTGCCTGATATATTATTTTTCCCCCTCGATGCCCTGTTTAACATCCAAAGTTCAAACCATCAATCACAATCTATGCAAAAACACATCATCCGAAAAAGGGAAAGAAATTGTCACTGTACATCGGAGGTGGGGCACAGTAGCCGGTCGCTCTTTCAAAAAACTGTGATTAAGCTCCCCCTCTTGCTTTTTTGTGATATACATCCCCTACCAAAACTTTAGTTTAGCTTCTTTTCTAGTGTAAAAAAAAGAGAAGAATAGATGGAGGAAAAGTAAATCACGGAGTTACTGCGAGAGCGCTTCTTGAAATATTGATGTGGATGTCCTGAGCAATGGTAAATCCTTACGTTTTACTGACAGAGAGTTTTAGTACCTCCTTAACAGTAAATGGTTCTGCCTGGTGAACAGTCTCTGCCTGCTCCTCAGTTGGTGCAGTTGAGCCAAATGGATGACTTATATCCTTGTAAAGGAATACTTTTGCTTCGAACATTTATTGCATTCCACCATTAACAGCCTCAAGCTTTGAAGCCAGCCTTTAATATACATATAGCTCAATAGGACAGTTTTTGTCTCCCCCCAACCTCCACCAGTGGAGCAAACCAATGATGACAGATGGCTAGTTTTGGCCAAAGCAGGTCTTGGGCCAGCGGGCGGGAGCGGAAGTCCACTAACGTTTTGGGACTCGACATCCGGCATGTTCAGCCCGCCAGCACACAGGAAGTATATGCTCGGGTTGTGTTGAATGGTTAAATAGCTCCGAGGAAGAACTGGAAAAATGCTGTTGAGAAGAAAAGAGTTGAAAGTCTGCAATTCTGTTTGACAGTGCGCACTGATGCCCAGCCCCCCAGAAAAACTAATTCATTCTTTCATTATCTACTCCGCTTATCCTGTACTAAGTGGGTGAAGCTGTCAGCTATCCCAGCTGTCATTGGGACAGAGGTGGGGTACACCCTAGACCGGTCACCTGAATAACAAGGCCACATAGAGACCATTCACACATCGTACAGACATACAACCATGCACTCACTCATTCACACAGAATGTAGACCTACACCATACACTCAACCAATCACAAGTCAGACAGAGATGCAGCTATTCACACACAGATTCACACATCATTAAGACAGACAACCATTCACTCTCTCATTCACATCACATAGAGACATACAACTCTTCACTTCACACTCAGTCATCTACACGTCTGGTCTATTTAGGGTCTCCAATGATGCTACCACTGCGTAACCCTGCTGCCCCAAATTAATGAAAAAAAAAAGCAAATAGCTTTGGGCGTACCATCTAACACGTCCTGGCACCAGTCACTGAATCAGTATTGCAGTGAGTTACCATGTTATTGATCTCCCTCTCGTTCTAAATCACCCATTAGCCCTTTGGCCCTCATTTGGATAAGGATGAAGAGCCCCACACTGGTCATGGTTCCTCAGAGCCAATGGGTTTGTCTGTTATTCCCATTCAAATAACCCCCACCAGCCAGCGCAGAGATACGTCCACTTCACACAGTAATGGATGGGCACTGCGGTTCAATGCCAGACCTGATTTGTCATCATAGAAATGTCTCTCTCACCTTTGCCTCCCTTTTCTCTCTTGTTGTGTTGCTGTCATCAGACAATGGCCGCAATATCAAAGGTAAAAAAGGCAAACAAAAGAAAAAGCGGTACCCTACCATATTCCAGTTTTGACAATGCGTTATGCACAAAGGCATGCCCACTGCATGAGTTTTACACATGATCGACATACATATATATATATATACATACATATATATATATATATATATATATATATGTATATAAAAATATATGTGTGTGTGTATATATATATGTGTGTGTGTGTGTGTGCGTGTGTGTGTGTGTGTATGTATATATGTATGTATATGTATGTATCCCGCCCCCCTATATATATATATATACAAGTTGGATGCAAATGCCTCGGCAGGTGGCTGACAGTGTGTTTGCAAGAAACCCTCAAAACACTGGCGTGGCACAAAAATGGCTCAGAGCATATGACCCGTTGCCCAGGGGACGGCTCAGGAAAAAAAATAAATAAATCACACTGACCTCTCCACACGCTTGCATGAAACAACGTCTTAATTCTCTCAGGCCTTTTTTTTGATTCACTGAAGAAAATCAATGAGGCTGCCCCGAGCGACACTTCCCACCATCTGCGACCGCTTTGTTTTTCTTTTTCATCAACCTGGACTACTCCACGTCACATCCTGGCGAATGGAAATCCGCTTTCCATTATTCAAATGAAGGTGCTCGGCCTCAGGGCTCCTCCAATAACACGCTTTCATGCTGCTTGAGCTTCAGATGATCTCACTAATTATGACGCGATGTATTCAGGGGTAAATGACGACTTGCCAAATTGAAGGTACAGCGTAGCTAATGTTTACAGCAGCGGCATGACTCCAATGAAGAGCCTCTGTGTTTTCTTAAAAAACTGTAATCTTCTTGGATGTATTTGCGCCCGCAACTGCTTAACCTGCAATCCAAGCTATCTCTCTGTAACTCCACTTCCCCCTCTTTCTCCTCTCTCCTGGTTTGCTAGTGTCTCGCTCCTGGATGGCCGGGGGTATGGCTTCAGCTTCTTTTCCTTTAAGTTTTGTCTTTTTTTTCCTGACTGCAGTGATGTATCCTTAGTTGTAGCATGTATTGAGCCTGGGCATGCAGTATCCCCCATCCTACCGCTGTCACGTTTCCTTGTTTTCAACTCTCAATCACTGTGTGAGACCGGGTAGGAGCAGTGCCACCTTCCCACGGTTGAAGGCTGAATCACCACTTCACTTGTGTCCTTGTATGTCTTGTTGTAGACGCAATGCTGACGGTTGTTTTTCTGTTTCATTTTTATATGTAAAGGGGGCAGATTATTACCTTAGTATCAGACTGCTTCTTGGCAAATACAGGAAAAAGTAAATATATGTAAATGCAGGTCTTTTTTGGTTGATTCGGCGAAACAAATCTGAGTGTAACACTACTATCAGTGCATCTGGCTGGAAGCTTTGTTCACATCAGCATTGAAATATACCAAATTGTGTGTATCACACAATCAAACATACACATGATACTGCTTTGCAAAACCTCACATGTTAAGAAATGGTATATGCTTGGTGAGTTAGCATGTGTCGGCACTACTAGATTAAGAGTCCTGGATGCGAAACCAAATTACCAGGAACCAATTATTTCATTAACATATTGAGGGGTCAGATTATATGGTATTATATTTGAATAGATGCTAATGAAGATAATTAGGACCATCATAATTTAACCACGCTATTTGGGGGCAAAAATTTGAATGCTCTCACGCAGTGAAGTTTGTACGTCTTTAGTAAACTGCAATCCACCTGCTGTGAATAGAAGCGATATAAAAATCTCAGCTAAAATAATCCCAGTCCACAATGTCTGCCCAGCTTAGGAAGCAGTGACCTCTATTAAACAGATAAGGGGGCGAATGATAGCATTACGTTCATTTGAGAAGTGAGTGGTTCTTTTCTATCACAGGTGACACCTTCATTATTTGTAAGGGTAGGCTGAAAGGTCCAGAGCAGTCAATCAGACAGGGTGTATGATTTGTGTCTCAGTTTTTGTTGTAATTTTGATGTTGTGCTGTGATTGAGCTCACCCTGAATCCGAGGGACGCTCCCTATTCGCACCGGGCTGTTCTGACGTCCACGACTCTGGGCAACTATCAGACCGGCAGCAGCGGTGAGATGTAACGACCCAATTATGACATCCTCCCCCCGGTGGCTTCTCTTTTCAGGGCCGCTCAGCCAGATCAAATCCAGCCTGCTTGGCTCCACCTCCGACTCCAATCTCAATAAGTACAGCACCATCAACAAGATCCCCCTCATCACTCTCAATTTCTCTGAGGTCAACAATGAGAAGAAGTGCCCGTCCCCACCGTCCTCCGAGAAGACCATCATCGCCCCGAAGGTCAAAGACCGCACGCATAACGTCACTGACAAGGTCACACAGGTAAGACGCCAGCCAAGCCAGAATGCTAATCCCAGAATGGTGGTTAAGATTTTGACCACAAATCTATACATTTAAAAGCAGCAAGTGTTATATTTGAGGATCTACTTTGTATTTCCTTCGATGTACTACTTCTAATTCTAAAGAAAAACGGTGCGTTATAAGCTTCACATCTACCATGAAAGGAAACTTTAATATTACTGACCTAATGATACCGTACGAGCCAATCAGAGTTGAGGCCTTTCCTCGATCCTGCAGCTTGTTCTCGATACATCACTGGAGCTTAACTTATTTCTCGCAGAATGGCCCAGAACTACCGCGTGATTGGTCAGAAATTTGAATGGTCAGTGCGGAATGGCAGAAGTGTTGTCATTCCAGCTTTTGGGCTGGTGCATAGTGTATAGCTGGTGTATAGTAATGGATTGTTTTGAGGATGAAAATATAAAAGGATGAAGTATGAAGATCCAACTAGCACATCGAGTAAGGTGTATAAAGACATGAAGATGGCCAGAAATTCTTGGAAAGGGGTGCAGTAATTTGGGGGCGGAAGAATGCCCTAGCTGCATGACAAATTGGCAAAGGCATGAAGGCTTGCCCCGATGAAGAGGAGTGGCAGGAGGATGTCAATCCCGGCACCGTCCGAACTGCTCTCTTTGCAATCACTGCATTGTTGTTCCTGTCAGAGGACCACAGTACTCTGCAGTTGGGACGTCTGCTGCAATGGGTGAAGCCTGTGATGAATTCCCTGAAGTGCTGCGGTTGAGTTTCTGGCAAAGTGTGAAATGTCATGGCCAGAAAGCACATTTGTTCCGGCAGTCATGGGAGTCAGAGCTAAGATCTAGCTTCTTGGAGAGGATGAGGAGGCCTTTGCTTGATTTGATCTAATGATTTAAAATATGTATTGCTATATTATTTAATTATTTAATCTATTTGTTTTGTGTCATAATGGCTCCACTGCCAGGGGTCGTTTGCTAAAAATAGAAAATGATGTTGAGCGCCAAAACTGTGGTGAATTATTTATTGCACCAACTCCTTTGTTGGCTTAGATCATGTTGTGGATGAAGGCAGCATTCTCCACCACCCAATCACCTGCTCCATCTGATCTCATGCCTGGTAAATCGATTCCAAAAGGGGAACTGATTCGTAAAACGACCAAGGATCAGGGCTTGGGATCGAGGTACTCTTACTGCCACCGGACGGCGTCCAGAGCTCAGGCTGTATTTATGGAGTTGCAGCCGGAGTTTTAGGTCACTCCCACTCTGACTGCCAGGCAACGTGTATGTAAGCTAACTGTGACAGTGATTGTTTTCCCAGCCCCAAACTGGTGATTGGGTCTGAGTTTCCAACAGTCCCCGCCCCCCTGATTGGTGCGACAGATAGAGGGGAACAGAAACCGACTCTTGCTTTTTTCCAGCTCAGAGGCAACTTCAGACGAACACTTTTAACTGAGGCCAGGAGCCGATAGAACAGGCAGCCGGCGTCATCCTGACCTCTCCGTCCAGCAAAGTTATTCGGTGGGGGGGCGTGGAGGCGAGCATGCTTTTAAAGGAGTTTGATGCGCATACACCAGTTACATGGTGTGCGCTTTCAGCCACCATTACTGGCTGTAAATGTAAATTCATTTCTGCATCAGCTGGTGGCATGCCAGCAGTTCACAATGCAATAAAACACCCCGGCTTCGATTTCAGTCGGGATATCAATCACATGCCCCTGCCACTCTTTGGTGTCACTTAATGGCCTGTTAAATGTCTTGTCGCAACATTATCGCCTTGCCATACTTGCCATGAGGCCGACTGCTTCGCCTACAAATCAACCAGCAGATGTAAAATACAAATAGAAGGAGCCCGATGGACAACTGGAGTCACAGCATTGACATCATAGCTGATGTTTCGTGAGGATAACATTGACCAATCAGTGAAGATTGTCCTTCAAAAAAATCACATAAAATTAGCCTTGCTAAGTAGTTGACCTGGCCTGGCACCAGAACCAATGAATAAGTGAAAGACAAGATATTCACTCTGGCGATGCACCTCAAACTGTTTTTCGTGATGTATGTGCTGAGGCTCCAATCTGAAAGATACAATGTGGATAAATAAACTCTCTTGGATTGGCACTTAGTTAACATCTCCCACAAACAGTTTGACTGACACCTACGTGCGGGGAAGTCTTAAGCAACAGCAGCTGTCTTTAAATCAAATCTGGACTCCTCTTTGAGTATATTTGAAGTCACAATGAGGGGAGATCAAGGAGCCTGGGCAGACACGCTGTCTGTCTCCTGGCCTCATCCGCCTCTGATGCTGCAGACAGATGGAGGGTTCATCCAAGAGGTGGGTCAACAAAGAAAACAGACCTCCAGCTAGCACTTCACGCTGTACATCTTGAAAGCCTCCCGTGCATCTGGCCCCCGCACACAAACATGTTCCGTATGCTTCGGAGCTCCGTGATGCCCCTCCACTTCTGCTTCATTCGGCTCATCCCCCATTCTAGGAGTAGTATCCAAGGTGGCAATCGATTGATTTTTAATAGTATACAGTTGAAAGGATAAAAATATACAGTTTAAAAACTGCAGCACTTAAAATCCGTGTCATTGCGTTGTTATTGTGCTTCGCCATAGCCATCGTCCTTTCCCACAGGCCTGGACGCCAAGTGATTAAGCTCAGAGACATGAAACTACACTCTTCTCACATGAATTACACCACAGTCCTGACAGCTCAGGAAAAAACAGAGAAGGAGGAAACGCTAATGCCCATTTGCATATTGTTTGAAGCACAGCCAGACACAGAGCCAGCTCTCCGTCATCCCACAAGAGAAACTTTGTTTGTTCCCAGTGCACAAAGCTACAGTAGGTAGGTTAAATAATTAAAAGCCAATATTTTATTTAGACGCAGATTGAATCCAGGACTGTCACTATGCAAGGCCAAACCCAGCCTCTAAGAGACCTGTGTTGTATCTACCCATTCTGGGTAAGGGCAGTTGGTGCACTGGACCATCGTCCTGTTGTGACTGTGGGAACTTTCTGCAGTTCCTAGGACCTTTTCAGGAAGGAGGGCGTTTCTTGGTGCATTGGGACAGCAGAGGAATCAGGTACCATGGACCTCAGCTCCTAGAAACATCGAAATTCCCGCTCAAAGGCAGGGTGTTTTTACGGTTCCTGAGGAAGTCATGTGGCGTAGGTGCTTGGTAATTGGTGGAGCTCATAAGCCACATGAAATCTCTTCAAAATTTCATGTCCCAAAGCTGCACATCACGTTTGCTCCACACCGACCTGTTCACTACTAACATGTAAAGTAATTCCAACCCTGGCGGTTTCAAGGACCTTGAAGAGCCTCTGATGAAACAAGCCTCTGACACAACTATCAACCAATTGGTAGACCCATGAATAATAGAACACATTCCCTTTTGTTGGTCCTTTGGTTTCCGATCGATTTCTGGAGGTTACCCCGTAACAGCGGGTGAAAGCTTTTGACCCTCCACATCACACAGAGGGCAGGAGTTTCTAATAACCAGTTCAATTATTAACACATCAGCTATTTTTTTCTGTTGTAAATCAGCCCTCCATCCCTGCTCCTCTCATCGGGGTTATGAAGGTGATCACAGCAGTGATTGGGGCAATGAACAAAAAGTAATGGATGCTGAAATGGGATCTTTTCAGGTATCCTCCTCCAGTATCACTCTTCGTCTCGTTGATTGTCTCCCTGCCCTTGCAGGATTTGTTCTTTACTGGCCTCTCTCACTGTGCATACCCTGCAGAGCAGCGATAACCAGCAGCGAGAGAGTCCTGGCCTGAACATTCGTGGCTATTGAGGTGTCAGACCCATTGATGAATAGATGCATCCTCTGCCTCCCCACACCTACATTTACCCCCGAGTCATTTCAATGCATTTCTGAAATGATTCGTGGCGTCGCCGTGTGCTGATGTTTAAGAGCTATTCCATTGTATTTTATTAGGGATGCAATCCAAGGGCAGGATGATTTCAATGTACGCTGATGATGTTCTATGTTATTATGCTGTTGTTGTTGTTTTAAAAATATCTAGAAATATTCAGAAATCTGAAGCAGCCGGCTGCGGTAGCGTCAATTGTGTGAGGAAAATGCTTGACGCCTTGTCACGGTTTCAACTTATTAGCCCGGAAGCTACTTTCTTTAGGTTGCATCCCCCACTTAACACGTGAATGATTCATAAGGGGTGATGGGAAATGATGCCTTAAGAAACGTGCTTAGACGGGACTGAGTTTTAGTTTTTGGGTCGATTCAGAGTCATTATACAACATAACTGGAACTGCATGGATCATGCTGGTGTACTGAAGGTAAAGACAACAAGGGTTCTGAAGCTAACAATTCTGCTTATTTTGAATTGTTTTGCATGATTTTAGTCCAGAAGTCGATTAAAAAATTTGACCTGTTACTATTCATAAATTTAGATTGGAAACTAGACACATATTAGATAATACACTGAAAGTGTACTTTGAAACAAGTCCCTGTTCATCAGTTGTTTAATGGGCTTAATCTCATGAAACAAATTATTGTCTAAGTTGTCAGTTGGTTCGTATTGAGCGGTTGGAACTATAAAATGTGATATGTGCATTTGAACACTTATAAAAGTGAGAGATTTAAGAACATTTATTCTAATTAAAAGGTTATTTGGGAATAATCTGCACACGAATGTCCACGTTTTGCTGTCACAAACCAAGGACCAGAGCACACATTTGTGTATATGTGAGTTTACTGAGCGATGACGTTTTGGGGGGCCATTATTATCTTTTCGTGTTTGAGCTCCTTTGACAGGCTTTAGCAGTTTTCCCCACTTGTTATTTCAATGTAAATCCTCCTTGGACTTTGAGTGTTGATTCTCTGGTTGCAGCAGAAGTCAGTGGAAGCCAGTTATACAACCATGAAATTAAAGTCCTGTCATTAGAATGTTTATTACTTTGCGTCTGAGACGTTGTAGTTATTTCCAGCTGACATAGAGCCTATTATTTTGTCCTCGTATCAGATCGGATCTTGATAACTGCAGGTCTGAAGCTACACTTCCTTCACGGTTAATGGGCTTTCAATGGATTTCATTCCATAGCAACCAACACCGAAGGATCTGATGAAAAGTAAACCTTATCTTCTCAGTTTTGATGCTATTTTTTCTTTTTCTTGCAAAAGCCAATATTGCATCTTGGAATACAGCACAGTAATCTTTTGCTACAAAGTAAAAAAAATCTGAGACGTTGTGGAAGGTAAAACCCAGAGATAGTGACATTTTACATGTGTCCTAGTGTTGATCGAGCTCTTTGCAAATACTTGTATGTTCACTCCATCGTTTTTTTGGATCATCCGTCAGAAACCTCAAACCCAGTGAGAAGCTGAGCCATGTATGCATTAATTAAAGATGCAGGACAAAACCGCATCTATCGAAATATCACAAATTGCCTCAAATGACGCCTCTTGAGTCAAAATAATAAAAAAAAAAAAAATTGGAGCGAGAGTGAGAGGGGCCAGCCAGCTGCTCATCTCCACTTCAGCCTGTGGGCTACGTTAGTTGTTGCTAGCGCTGAACACCCAGATCTGGACTCCCAATTGTGACAAGAAGATTTCATGGAATATAAAAAAAATAACAATGTCTCCCCATGTATGAGATAATTTGGCGAAGGCGATAAATTTGGTCGCACATCCAACCGAAGCTCACACCCCCCCCCCTCCTATTTTACAGTCAGCGTGAACTCTGAGTCTGAGTTAGTGTCTGTCAAGGCTGCAGTGCCGCATTGCTAAATAAAGCCCGGGGCTGCCAAAGTCTGACATGCTCAGTCCGTCAAAGCTGGTACATCATCATTTTCGGAAAAAGTTAGGAAAACTCCTCCTGAGGAGATCAGCAGGGTAATGTTCTCTCTCGTTCTCTAGGTTCTGTCCCTGGGTGCCGACGTGCTGCCTGAATATAAGCTCCAAACTCCGCGCATCGACAAGTGCACCATCCTTCACTACAGCCCCTTCAAAGCCGTGTGGGACTGGCTCATCCTGCTGCTCGTCATCTACACCGCCATTTTCACACCTTACTCTGCGGCCTTCCTCCTCAATGACATCGAGGAGCAGAGGAGGCGGGAGTGCGGCTACTCCTGCTCGCCGCTCAATGTGGTGGACCTGATGGTGGACATCATGTTCATTGTTGACATTCTCATAAACTTCAGGACCACATATGTCAACACGAATGAGGAGGTCGTCAGCCACCCGGCCAAGATAGCTATCCACTACTTTAAAGGCTGGTTCCTCATAGACATGGTGGCCGCCATCCCATTTGACTTACTCATCTTTGGCTCAGGATCGGACGAGGTGAGATGGACCGCCGATCACGTGCCGCCAGGGTCAGCCGCTAGCATCCTGGAAGTCAAATGACAAATCAATCGCGGCTTTAGCTGAGATTAACGTTGCAATGAGAGCCGCGCTTAATAAAGATGAGTCGATGCATCGCCTTCGGAGGAGCGCGGATAATCATCGCTCACAGGGATTGCCATCCGCCCATCTGTCTTTTCATTTATTTATTTATCTATTTATTTTTAATTCACGAACTGCGTCTTGGAAAGAGAGTCTGTATTTGTGAGTCTCTCCCGGGCTGTTGAGCGCCAGTTACTCGCGACATTAATGAGAGAGCTAATCATGAAATGTATTTTAATGCAGAGATTACGGCAGGTGTTGTCTCCCGGCCGATTGCCGTCTGAATGTTTGCCCCTTTTGGTCTCCTTCCCCGGGACCGTCGTGTTCTTATCTCTGAAAATAACACATTCATGTACCGTTTTAGATCCTGTCTTCAAGGTGTGTTATTTTGTGCTGAGAAGGCGACTATTTTTAGACATAATCTTGTGGGTCTTTGTTGCCTGGAAACAGTATCTTACAATGGCTTGAGGTTTTCATTTTTTTTCATTTCATTGCTAAAAACATGCCAGTTTGAATCCTCCGAGGAGAGATTCTCTTCTGATTCACTCCCCAGCGCAGGAATTCAGTGTCAGGGGCTTGATTTTACTCGGGCCCCTGAGCCTCTTCTTTCAGTTAACTCCGGTTCCTATCCTGTTGCGACGAGATGGAATTAACCGCCATGTTTGTGGTCACATCTGGATTGGAGGTCATTTTAGAGTTAATTCAACCCTCCTTTTCCTTTCATTTAAAATGGTATCATGTGTCTGAGGTTTCTGAGGAATGATCTAACCCTTCAGTGTAGCTGTTTAGATGCCGAAGCTTAAGATAATGTGTAAGTCTAGTCACTCAAATAACAATAATTCATTCATTCATTATATTGCCCATCCCACACGCAGGGTCACAAGGGGCCTAGCCCCCATTGGTCGGGGGTCACCCTGGACCGATCTTGGGCCCACATATGAAGACATGTAACCATTCACCCTCTCATTGACACATCATACAGAAACATTCAACTATCCATCCTCTCACTCACTTGTTTGGACAATGCAGGTTCTCCAATGAGCCTCCAGCATGTTTTTGGACTGGGTTAGGAACCCCAAGCAGGTGCAGGGACACTCAGATTCCAACCAGGGACTGTCTTGCTGTGAGGTAGAATTTCTAACCGCTGCACCGCTGTGATGACCCCCAACAAAAATAGCAATAATAATCCATTATCAAATGTCTGGAGGAACCTGCCCCACTCCAACCTGCTGGGGGAGCTTCAGAGGTGAATGTTGGAGAAAAACAGGCTACATGACATAAACGCCTCTTGTCGCTACGTCCATTGAATGACTCTAATCGTGAGAATTCTGGGCAGGAAGCCCAATGTGAGGAGTGCGGCGCTCTTCACAGGGCTTTCAGCTAGTCACGTGGTGTTCACAGGTGGGTGTAAACATACCCAGCAACAACCTTTATTTTATCCATAATAGTAATTAATAAACAAATGCACATGAAGGGAAATCTGTAAGTGTGCGTGCAGATCAACACATACGGCCGTCTCCAACTCCTACAGCACTTTAATTCCTGTGTTAATTACAAGCGATTCAACCTTGTAATTACAGCATAAAAGCCTAAATACTGGGATTGCCGTGGACAGAATAAGGCTCGGGGTCTGATGCAGAGGTAGCTCCCAGAAACTAGCATCTGCATGGCTGCTGTATCTCTTCTTTTTTCACAAGGCGGGGGGTGGGAAGGTCTAGTGTTTGCAAGCTATCCATCCCAAGTGGCCCCGCCACAAAATCAACACCAACGCAATTTATTGATCTTCTCATTTTAAAGTTTAATCCCGACCGTCATTTGTAGTCATCAGTGCACCGTTCAGACCATTCTCCGCCAGGGAACTGGCAACTCACACATACAAAGAAAAAAGTGGTGATTTTTACCAGACAGATGAGCTTCTATACTTTCACTCACTGTACACTGGGGGGTCAGAGAAAAGGAGGGTGAACAGGCCAGACGCACAGTGGTGAATGATGGCGGTGATTTAGGAGTGACATCAGGATGATGGAGGCTCTCTAATGGACCCTTCAGAAGCAGCTACAGCGCCCTTCTTTTCCATGACGGCGACACACTGTCCCTCATGAATCACCAACCCTTCCCTTTTCGGTTTCAAGTCATACATTCAGTCCGAAGAAGTACAAATAATCAAGTGCATCCCACAGCAGCGTATCCTTCACAGACTTAATGATATCCCTTAGGTTATTAGGGAAATTATCATCACCAGGCATGAGGGGCAATGATAGCACTTATTGGCATTCTTTAAGTCTCATCCATGTCACGGCATTGTGCTAAAAGACAGTGCGGGTAAATGTGGTGTTTCACTCCCCTCAAAAAAAAAAAAGAGAAAAAAGGAGGCGTGAACTGAACAGACAATGTCACCAGGAGTGAAGCCCAAGACGCGACTCAAACATAAACTGAACTAATCGCAAAATAAGAGACGAGCGAACACACCGAGGCCAGGTAGGGATTTCAGAAGAACAATTGGGGATGGGTGGGCAGGACCGATTAACTGACATAAACTAACCACGGTGGTGGGAAAACCCAACAAATGCAGGAAGCAAAGAAATCCAAGAGTGAACTAAGTTCTACACACTAATGCTTGAGTTTGATTTGCGCATCTTCTTCTGCATGCATGTGTGAGTGTGTTTTAGCTTTCATACACATCTGTGTGTGTGTGTAGATTACGGTTTCCTCCTACTGACCAAATTCAAACAATGGTGTCCAGAAAATGGTCTACACTCTGCAAGAGCACCTGATGGGAGCTGCGACTGGAGGGACCATATTTCCCCACTTGCTCGGCGCTAAACGCCACACAGGGGTGTCAAACTGCTCAAACTGTGTTGTCATATGGGATGGATGGCTCCAGATGACGTCTAATTCACTCCTACCTCCGCCCCGCTGCTTAAGAGATATCTATTGTACAACTTTTCATTTTGCACCAGGCGCCGTGTTGGGTTGTGGGCCTGTAGCATCATGAGTTGGCCAATTGAGAAGTTTTCACGGGTGTACACAAATAAACATTTCTGTCAGTCAATGGAGGCCAGTATGAGTGACAGGTCACCACCAATAAATCAGGCAGACACATGTCACGTCGTGTCTTTCTAGTGAGGAAGTGATTAACGCGTCCCATAATTAAATTTCGATGAGACGTGGCTGCTATGACAAGCTGGCACAATACGGTCAAGCTATCACATTCCTGCCCATCGCACACACACATACACACATACTTGGCAGGGTAGCAATATGCGGAAAACACACCTGCCTGCCTGTCCTCATGAGGAGCGCAGCTGGTCCCCTTCCAAGACATTAACCAAAAGTTGGCAGATGTGTGGAAAAAATGCGCCGGCCATGGAAAAGGCATTTATGTTCATTGTTTCGAGACTGGCAGCCATTGTTTCAACCATTTAGCTGAAAGGGAGAACCTTTTGAAACTAGAAAATACCCTTTTCACACCTAGTACTTAGTCATTCTCCAAAACCAAGCGGGCAAATTTAATCCTTTACTCTGCGCTTCTCTCCTTTGTAGACCACCACCCTGATCGGTCTGCTGAAGACCGCCAGGCTCTTGCGGCTGGTTCGTGTTGCGCGAAAACTGGACCGCTACTCGGAGTACGGCGCCGCAGTGCTTATGCTCCTCATGTGTATCTTCGCTCTCATCGCCCACTGGTTGGCCTGCATCTGGTACGCCATCGGAAACGTAGAGAAGCCTTACCTGGAGCACAAAATCGGCTGGCTGGACAACCTGGGCGTGTCGATAGGTGATCGCCGTCGATACACACAGTGTCCATGTTGTACATCCAGACTGTTAAATGATGCTGCTCTTTTTTTTAGGAAAAAAGTACAACTACAGTGACCCCAGCTCAGGGCCCTCCATCAAAGATAAGTACGTCACGGCGCTTTACTTCACCTTCAGCAGCCTGACCAGCGTTGGGTTCGGGAACGTGTCCCCCAACACCAACTCCGAGAAGATCTTTTCCATCTGTGTCATGCTCATTGGATGTGAGTGACAGCTAACTGACTGTACTTCACTCTGTTAATCCTATCATTGCAACAGTCTTTTGTCCTGCTAGTGTAAGGAGGGAATTTACGGTAAAGACCAGATACACTATTACTATAAATGCACCAGGCTCGTACACTTACATAAATAAATACACTGAGAAAGACAAACCCCTTTTGAAAGAAGGGTCGGTTAACAATTAGATTAAGTTAGCAAAATCTCCATGAGATTAGATGTGACCCCAAGTGATGGAACAACTGCCTTGAATCAAGCAAGTAAATGAATCTGTCAATACGCTCATATTATTTTGTGTCCCTGATAATACCAATGCATCACTGTCAGGTCAAGTAAGATGTTATGTTAATGGCGCCAAATCCCAACCCAGTTGTCTGATGATCCTTCCCATGTAGAGCAGGTTTTGATCACTGATCTTTAAGATGATCTACAGAAATCCAACATTCCCCCAAGAGCAAGCGCTTGGAGAGGAAACGCTGTCTTTTACCGGTGCAGAAACCTCGGAGAGATCCCACATCAATGTGGGTAGCCTTCTGCCTCAACTGGTTGGAGAAGAAAGAGAGTGTGAGCGAGAAGGAAGGACAGTGATTAAGTATTACTCAGGGTTTGCACTTTCTGTAATGAATACCAAAATTTAACTTCTTATAAGTGCGTGTCTGCACTCTATGACAGTTCTACATATCCAGGTACTATTTAATGTCACTCCAATTAACTGATCCCCCCCCAAAAGCGTACGATATAAATAGGTAAATAAAGCTGTCAGTCATCAACAAGACTGAGTTCTGCAAGACGAATGCCGAAGCGAGTGAGGGAAGTGCAAAGAGAGTTCAACGCCGTCATCCATCTGAGCAATACAGTAAAAGAGACAGAATGTGTTCAGGGAGGAGAAGGAGAAGAAAAAAGGCGAGCAATGAGCCAGAGCTCAAAATGTGCTGTTAAGTCCTCGACATGCTGACACAACGTTCGTTCTCCCACAAAACGACCAGGAGGAAAGGCATTGATTGACAGATTTGTCTCTGTCTCAGCGGATCAGGTCAACCTCCACAGATCACACCGTCCAATGACTGCTTCAGATCACCAAGTTGATCCAATCAGTGTTCCAGAGGCGGTTAGCGCAGATGCGGTCCTTCAGTGAGGCCACACAACAGAACAGCACAGGAGGATTGACGGGGAAATAACTGATTTTGGTGGTCTCCTGACCAGGGCTTTCCTGGCAAGATTTGGATTCACCACCTGGGTGTGATAGATGGTGACCGCCAGATGGCTAAGCCTTTCACCTTCCAAGTTTTTTGGGGGTTTTGGAACGTGCTTTCTCTCTCCAGACAAGATCTACAGCATCTCTCCCAGATGGGTCTGTGGTGCAAACCATCTGTGGTTAATAATGGGAAATAAATTAAAATACATTTGAAGGTGTTCGATGACAAAATGGAGATTTGGGCCATGTAGTTGAAGCAGTACGATGTAGTAACTCCGTGTAAAGGTGAAGATGTGTTTGCAAACAGCTTGGAATTGGTGGAGAAAACTGTCAGGGGTGAAAAAGGAATATCAGCCAAAACGGAAAGAAATGTGTAGAAGACGGAGGTGAGAGCAGCCATGTCTGCCTGGTTTGGAGACACTGAGGAGAAGACAGGAGGCAGAACAAACTCCAACCCTGTCCAAAAGATGTCTTACTATTCAATTGCAGCAATAGAAACAAGGAATGGCATCTGTTGCTGTCTGGACCACCATGGATAACTTGCCTTCTCTTTCTTCTCTCTCTGTCTTAGCTCTAATGTATGCCAGCATCTTTGGAAATGTGTCAGCTATCATACAGAGGCTGTATTCAGGTACGGCCAGGTATCACCTCCAGATGCTACGGGTCAAAGAGTTCATCCGCTTCCACCAGATCCCGAACCCACTCAGGCAGCGGCTGGAGGAGTACTTTCAACACGCCTGGACATACACCAACGGAATCGACATGAATATGGTACGAGTGTGTTTGTGTACTTGGACATCGGCAGTATGGCATAGCTCAGATGCTAACTAGCTTCTCGATACCTGCAATTATGATAAAAATATTTATCAAAGTATTCAGAAGGTTTTGGCAGGGGTACTTACATGGAACCCTTGATCCCCTTTGCTGTAAGACTGCATGACCTCACCTTTCATCCGTGTGGGTTTGCACATGTATGTGATCATGATGATTGTGCTAGCTAGGAACATCATTTCAAATATACATTTACACTTCAATCATGGTGGCGCAATCAGCACCCTGCTAGAGTCCGGTTTACTTGGTAACATAGCGGCTAACATTGGAATCTAGCCTTTGCATTGATACCCATACTAATGTACTGTTATATAAGGACTCCAAAACTGTGGTCAAGAAATGTAGGATTTTGGTTTTGTTCGATTTTTAGTGTCGACTTGAGGTTAATGTGGAAATCCAGGGGTAATATTGTATCAAACAATACGACAAGGACAAGGACTTGCAATGCAAAGGGCTAGCCTGTAACACGATGCAGAAAACATCCTAACCAAGGGGTAAGGTTAGCCTAAGAAAGACGCAGACGTATAAATGTGCTTTTGTTGTCTTTTATATATTTCTGCTTTCTCCTCCCCCAAATATCACCCTTTTATGTTTCTAATGCCATTTCTCCCGTCCCAACCACCCTCCCCCAACCCCCATCTCTGAAAACAATGCTCTTACTAAATCAATGTCAAGCAGCATCACTGTGTCATTGGCATAGTATAATGTTTTCATCACATTTATACTGTGCAAATGTTCAGTTGTGGTTGCAAACCACAGTAACCAAAAGGCACAGTTACTGCCAGTGCAGGCAGTAACTATGGCTTTTCCCATCACAGTATTGTCCATGGTACTTATATGAGTTTATCTTTTCCATGTCTGCTTCATGCCAAATGGAATGATCCCACCACTCTGGTAAGAGCAGGAGGTACATGTGCTATCACAGCTACTGCTGATACTGATGTTCCTCAGTGGTAGAACATAATCTAGCTGTGTCTGATACAACTGGTAAAATGCAGTGTTCTGCTAGCTTCATTGTTGGGACAATAGATTGTGTTACTGTGTGGGTTTGAACAGTATCTAAAAGATGCATGTTACACGAGGACCTGCCAGCCCCGTCCAAAAGTTAGTCAGCATTCACAAGACATACAGTTGCTGTGATGACACATATGGTTTACAGTGTTGGGTTTTGCATGCTAGTTTCCGATGCAGACTCAAAAGACCGAGGGTTGATCGCAGGTCACAGTAATTGTCAAGTACTGGTCTACTCGCATGTGGCCTGACCCAACGTCTCCTTTGCATGAAATGTGTGTACTCAAACACGACCCCATGACATTCATCTGGTACCAGAGACAGAGTGAATCATGCCTATGAGAGTGGGCACAGCCTCGTCGGGCACTGCCAGGTTTCCCCCTCCCGCAGTGGGAGGCTTGGCTGCACGCTCCGCGGTGGCACCTGCGCTTGCCAAATGTTGTTCAGTCTTTCCTATCCAAATCTACAGATCAGTTCTTGTTTCAAGCAAAACAAAGCAAAAAAAAGCCCGTAAGAGACAGCAAACCATATCAGGCAAGACTTTCTTTGCTGTACTTCAGTCACTAAGACATTGCACTGTGATTTATGTGAAAATGCCAGATCTCACTTTTACTATTGTCTTAAATGTCCTTTCTATTTTCCTTATGCTATTTTCTTTGCCTTCAGTGTCTGTTATGGTCCTCATTTACAGTCAATTCACGTTGTCCCAGGATCTATAGTTGTTTTGTCAGTGGTTTCTATATCAGTGTCTACAGGGTAAGTGTGCTATAAAATTCATTTGTACGCAAAAAATGCTGCAGTGTAGAGAAGCTGATGTTAGGTTCACCTTAGGTGGGCAAGGTCACTGATAGGCTCATTTATGCTCAACGTCAAATCTGCATACAAACAGAGCATTCTGTCCGTCCTTAGCGTTCATTTTCTGTGAACTTCTGTTTCTTTTTTGGGGAGCTCGTGGATGCGTAACCAAACACAGCAAACTGCTTAAGTCACCAGAAGTCCTGGAGAGGCCGTGTTGAACGGTATACTCAAGTGCAAGCAGCGAAAAGAACAGAAGACATGGTATTAGGAGAACCACGGAGAAGAGTTCTCCATTTGAACGCTGCCTTGAATTCCATGGCCGCACAAACTGCCGTCGTCCACTGTATATTATCACCTGCTCCAACACCATTGTCACGTTTGTTATGGTCTGTAACGGAACTCGGAAGTGAACCCAAAATCTCCACTGCCCTCTAGGGGATGCATTGCTTAACAGCCACTGGAAATGGTGGTGTTTCGGACGTACCTGAAGCGGACGTTCCTGTTTATGTACACAACGTTGGCATAAATGAGCCCTAAAGCAGCACTGACTTCTGAAAAATTCAAGTCTAACAGCACTTTTTGATAGAGCAACGTCATATGCACTGACATCTAGTCTGCCTAGTCTGCAAGGGAGGGGAAAACCGTGTCCTGTGGCCTCCTTTGTTTGCACAAATGCATCAAATTATGGATCACAGTACAGAGGGGTTACGTTTTTACTGCTCTCTGGTCTTCCAAACACCAAGTTCTGGGTTCATGAATTAGTTTTGTCCCTGAATCACAAAGAAGGTGCCAAGAATCCCTTGGCTTAGAATTGGCTAAGACATCACAAAGGGGAGCTTTTCAATACCGAGCCTGAGTTTACAATCCATACTGTCCTTAAATCTGCAATAACCCTGATATGTTCCATCTTGTCTCTCTTCTGAAGCTGATGGAAAACCCTGTTAGAAAGAGGACTAGGGTTTAATAGGTTTTGAGAAGAAGGAAAGAACTCAGGTGGCAATTGTATCAAATATTTCTCTGGAACCCCCAAATCAAAATTCGCACCCACACTCACACATCCAACATACATACATATATATATATATATATATATATACTGTATATATTTATATATATAAGGTACTGATTGATTTGAGAACAATACCAGGTCCACCTGTGGTTTAATGAGGTTTGTGTCTGCTTTGACCCGTGTTTCACTCCCAGGTCCTGAAGGGTTTCCCAGAGTGCCTGCAGGCAGATATTTGCCTCCACCTCAACAAGAACCTCCTGCAGGGATGTAAGGCATTCCGTGGAGCCACCAAAGGCTGCCTCCGGGCCCTGGCCATGAGATTCAAGACCACCCATGCGCCTCCCGGAGACACCCTGGTCCACTGTGGAGACGTGCTCACTGCTCTCTACTTTGTCTCCCGCGGCTCCATCGAAATCCTCAAAGATGACGTGGTGGTGGCCATCTTAGGTGGGTCAGTGGTAATAGCTATGTGTTTGAAAAAAGGCATAATTTGGGTTTGAAGATCAAAGTTCAAAAAGTAAAAACAGTGTTTAGCTGATATACTTCAACAACTGCACTTCTGTCCATCAGAACATCAACAATACTGAAAGGGTATTCTAGCTTGCCCAAAAATGCAGCCTCAGGGTGGCACAAGCCAGTGTCTCCTGGAGCCAGACTCAGGGGACACAGGCCAGTGTCTCCCTTGGCTGGTCCCTTAAATGCAGAGGGTTGCGTCAGGAAGGGCACCCGGTGTAAAACTTTTGCCAAAACCAGATATGCGAATCGAACCGAAGAATTTCATACCAAATCGGTCAAGGCCCAGGTTAACAACAACCACCATTGGTGCCGATAACCTACAGTGTACCAGTGGAAATTGGGCTACTGTAGGTCGAAGAAAGAGAGGAGGAAGGCGTGTTTGGAAGCAACAGAGAGAAGAGGAAAGGCAAGAGTCTGGGACTGAGAGTAGGGACTTTGAATATTTGGACGATGACAGGAAAAGGTAGAGAGTTGGTTGACATGATGCAGAGAAGGAAGGTGGATATTCTGTGTGTCCAGGAGACCAGGTGGAAAGGTAGTAAGGGTAGAAGCTTAGGAGCAGGTTTTAAGTTCTACTATCATGGTACTGACAGAAAGAGAAATTGAGTAAGAGTTATGTTGAAGGAGGAGTTTGTTTGGAATGTTCTGGAGGTGAAAAGAATGTCAGATAGACTTATGAGTCTGAAACTAGAAATTAAAGGTGTGATGCTCAGTGTTGGTATTGTCTATGCACCACAGGTACGATGTGAGGTAGAGGAGAAGCTCGGGAATTAATTAGATGAATTGATGCAGAATATCCCCAAAAATGAGGGAGTGGTAATTGGGGCAGATTTCAATGGGGATGTTGGTGAAGGCAATTGGGGTGATGAAGTTATGAGTAGGTTTGGTATCCAGGATAGAAACACAGAGGGACAGAGGGTGGTAGACTTTGCAAAAAGGATGGAAATGGCTGTAATGAATACTTTTTTTCCAGAAAAGACAGGAACATAGGGTAACTTATAAGAGCGGAGGTAGGAGCACTCAGGTAGACTACATCTTGTGTAGACGAGTTAATCTGAAAGAGATCAGTGACTGCAAAGTGGTGGTAGGTGAGAGTGTAGCCAGACAGCATAGGATGGTGGTTTGTAGGATGACTCTGGTGACAAAGAAGATCAAGAGGACAAAGGCAGAGCAGAGGGCAAAGTGGTGGAAG
>CAAKHD010016703.1:0-19463 GCA_901007705.1 Fistularia tabacaria
GAGAGAGAGAGAGAGAGAGAGAGAGAGAGAGAGAGAGACTCACACACACACACACACACACACACACACACACACACACAGAGAGAGAGAGACACACACACACACACACACACACACACACACACACACACACACACACACACACACACACGTTAAGTGAGCAGTGCAGCTGTCACATTCATCAGAAAGTATTGCCGGGGCTCAGGAAATGAATATCTTGGAGCACTTATGGCTTTGGTGTGAATCTGTGAGCCTCGTATATACAATAAGCCAGAAATGGGAGTCCAAGTGCTTTGACACAAAGCCCGAGCGGAGCTTTCATCGAGTGACGAAGATGCACAGATTTGCCATTCCAGACTGCTTTCCTCTGCTGCTGGCAAAATTAGTCATCTGTATTGCCACCAGCCCCCCCTTTTTTTCTATTCATCAGTTTATTCCTTCCTCCATCCATCTTGGAGGTTAATTAAACAAGTGTCTTATAGAGCAGCCTCTGCCTGGCATCCTTGCCCCCCTTCTGTTATCAAACTCATAGGGACTGGCATGGTGAGGCAGAATCTATCCAATATCTGTCCCTGTACTAAAGACATATCCAGAGATAAAGAAGAATGGGCCAGCACAAAGGAATGAATGATGAAAAGGTCCTCATTCTAGCATAAGTGCTCGTCTGCCAAGACATGCTGATTAGGTAATTTTCCCAAGAGTTTGTTCTGTATCACGGATGCCATGCGGTAGAATGAATGCTCATTCCATTCCTTAAAATCTGGGTGCTGCTGTTGTAGCATACCTTGCTGCACTTTAGCCCTGATAAAAAGTTATTACAACTAAATATTTGGTTTTCTTTATGATCCAAATTAACTTGCCTTTCAAAATCCTTTGAGCCATTGATTTCAAGCCCGCTGTCAGCGGTGTTTGTGCTGAGCAAGATCGACAGTTGCCCGGGGATTTTTATTTTGCAACTTGACAAGATAATACACCCTGTTTGTTTGGATTGTTCGTGTTTCATTAAAGCTTTCCAAATGTACACTTGGACAAACCACTTGTGTGAGTCCCTATAATCCGAAGTTATGTGATTGACTTTGTTTGAGCCTTGGCTTTGCTGTTCGACTATTCACACATATTTCTTGGACGCCGAAGTCAGGACTTTTGTGTATTTATTACAATTACTTTTTTTTTTCGCAGTAATGAATCACACAAATGCCATTACATGTTGAATACATGATTACACACTGATAATATTTAATTAAGTAACTATCATGAAAATCACGTGAAACCCTCAGTTAGATATTTAAAACATTTTACAGTCAAGACTTGAACTTTTGTGGACATATCTACAGTTGATGATGCTGGAATCATGGATGTAAGGCCTGAGCCGACATCGCACTATCATACCAAATCTACAGACCTCTTTGCTTTTGTCTTTGTCCTTTAGCTCTTGCAAAGTGTTTTTATTCCTCAACTCATAAGGAAAACTTTGCCCAAAAAGTTTGAAATCTGAGAAGAACCTTGTTAGAAATATGGAAATAGTGACTTTTGGCCTTTAAAGTTTCTCTACATTTCCTTTTCCTTGGGATAACCGCTAAATAACAGTGGAGTGAAGATCTTTGCTCAATGCAAAGTTTATTAACGAAATTCTGGGCTTTGTGAGGGGTTTCTGGCACAGTTTCCCTGCTAACAACCAACTAATGCTCAAAAAGGTCAAAGTCCCTCTGTCATGCTGGTCAGTTAGCCTCCTAGTACACAAGATTATTCTGTATGAGGGTTTGTCTGTGCGCTCCACAAACAGGAGGGTGTCTTGCCCCTGGTGTACACTAAACACTCCCACACCTGGATCCGGCTCACTAGAAGCTCGTTAGCTGCAGATGGCACGCACACACACACACACACACGCGCGCACGCGCACACACACACACACACACACACACACACACACACACACACACACACACACACAGACCAAAGGTTAGACACTCCTACTCCGGAATGCAGTTTATTTCAGTAATAGGCTGATCTGCTGGTAATTGTGTTCATAATTTAGAGTTTGTAAAGGCTTCAAGTCTTGATCTCAGGATGTGTTTTTCTATTTATATACAGTCTGGCGCTGACACCGACAAGGCTTTAGGTGGTTTTATCCTTCTATGCGCAGCAGTGACAACCCGAGAAGAGACTTTTTAACTCATTTGCTGCATCAGATATGAATTCCCTTTGAAATGTATTTATCCTCTCATATCTGTGTGATTACTTAATCCGTCAAAATAAAAGTAAAACAAACAGTTCATATGAACAGGAAAGTGATTGTGAAGTTTTATGAGAAAATCACTGATACCTCTCAAACAGAGGTCAAAAGCACACATATTAAAACATGTATTACAACACAAAAAAGAAGCTGATGAATATGTATTTAAAAGAAAGAATAAGTATGTGGGTTGTTTATACAACTAAACACATGGCTTTGTTGGTTTGTAATTTGTTTCCCTAACTTGTTCTGAGAGTTGTTTTTGTCCAGAGCAGTGACCAGGAGGTGGTTATTTACCAGGGCTATGTCAGTGTCGCTCTCCCCCCTCTGTGGATCTGTTTACCTCCCCACTGTTCACAGAAATAACATCCAAATACCCTCTGTGCGTGTGCCTGTGTGTGTGTGTGTGTGTGTGTGTGTGTGTGTGTGTGTGTGTGTGTGTGTGTGTGTGTGTGTGTGTGTTCTTGCCTCGACACTCCAGGTTATGATGCCCTGAACAGTATGTAATAACGTGTCATTATGAGAAAGATAATTTCTTCATGTGAACCTTGATGCAGCCCTGCAGCCTGTCCACACAGAAATAAAATTTGAAAAAAAGAACAACTGAGGCAACTTTCAACAGCTCATTCGGACAAATAGACAACACAAAACGATAATATGATGGTGCAATGGCATTAGAACAAACAATGTTTATGTATCTATTGTGCCCTCTCCTCCCTTGGTTTAAGTGAATGTGGGTGTTTTCAAAATGGCTGAAACATTTGAGTAAATTATGTAGTACGAAGGTTAAAGGAAGTAATTTATTTTTTTTTCAAAAAATTCACAGAAATTGCATAAACTCAATTTCATTATCACCAAATAGTGAGTGTGGAGCCTCAAATATGATGACTCTTACTTCCACAGTTATAAAGAGCAATTCACTCATTCCACTATATTTTGCAAGAAAGTAATTTATGATCACAAAGTTGAGAGAGACACTGAGACAAGTGACTTGGAAGGAACCTCTCTCTTCAGAAGCCCAAAGACCGACACTGGCACACTTTGAAGTGAGGACAAGTGACTGAAGGAGAAAGGCAGATTTCTGTCAACTCGCAGACAGATCCTACTCTGCAGTTCGCCTCCAGGCCAGAGACAAGCTGCAGGGATAAAGGGAGACACCAAATAAGTCCCTGTAGGCCTCTGTCTGCCCAGATTGTGGATGAGGAAGAGGAGGCTAAAAAAAAAAAAAAAGCAAAAAAACTTGCCTGGTTACTGAGGAGCATTGAAATGAAGTGACTTAAAACAAACCAGAGGAGAAAGGCAAGGGGTGTGCTGAGCCTCGGGGAAGAACTGGAGAGACAAGGACAGGGAGGAGGAGGCCGTGAATGGAATAGCTCATTGTGACTTTGCAAAGAGAAAAGGTGTGTTTCGTGTGAGTGCGTGTGCCTGTGTGGGAAAAGTTATGATAGCAGCGGGTAGAACAAGAGCGTTGGAATGAGATGTTCACTCTTGTCTCCGTCCCCCATGAGTGCGAGAGTTCAGTTGCGCCCATGTGCAGAGTTTCTGTTTCAGACAAAGAGGACGCATTCTTGTGCATAGTGATTGTTGAGATGAAAGCCTACAGCAAAGAGCAGATGGTGTAAAACAACATGAACGGTCAAGAAATTGCATTCAATGGAAATTAAAGAAGAGAAAGAGTCTTGTATATAGTGTCTCTCTAAATGCACTGCTGGCTGAATGACTTTTGCAGAAGTCCTGGACATACAGCAGGCATTTGCATCCACCTGGGTGACATGTTTCCATCCCTACTGATGACAAGTGGAAACAATGAGCTGCGGTGGCTATAAAGCCCTATGACCTGGGAGTGAGGGGGAGATCAAACATCTCCATTGCAGTCAAAGGCCTTATTTTCAGAGGGATTTAACGGGGTGTTTTGGCTACTGAACGCAGTCAATATATTCTTTCATGGTTCAAAGAAGTGATTTTCTCTTCTTATGCTAAAATTACAGGACAGGGGGACTGGGTAGGGTAGGGTGTTTTAATACCCTAACTACAGCAGCTGCAGGTTTTTACAAGGAGCCACTGGTATATTCTGAGGCGTTTTGTGGATTGACATCCCAAATACCAGTCCAACATAACTACTGACCGCAAACCAGTTTTTGATTGGTTCGAATAAAGCTGTGAGGCTGTCGCAAAAGGACATTTAATTTTTTAGAAATTTTATCCTTTTACAGAAAAAAAAAATCTGATGTATTGCTAGCACAGTAACCTCAAGTGATTGAACTTCACTGCACTTCACTGACTGTTATTTCATAATCAACATTTAAGGCCGACATTAACAAAACAACTGTCTCCGGAAAAACTCCTACTCCCTGCTTCCTCTATCATTTTCTTCCCGGCTCGGTTTCCAGTAGCAGGTCACAGTCGCCTGTTCAGGGTTATTCTAGGTAAAAGATCCAAACACTAACTTTTGGTGAGGCCTCTGTAATTATATGGGTCAGAATAAAGCAAAGCCCGGCCACGGGAGTCAGGGACCATTTGATCAGCGCAGGTTTTCAGTGCTACAAAAGGCGAAAGGGTCAGGTGTTAGGTGTGACCCAAACACGCTGCGTGTTCTCCATTGATGTCAGATGAATTTGATTTGAGAATGAAAGCAATGAGGCTGAATATCTTGTAATTACTAAATTATAGGATTATGGTCAAGAACTTTTGAGTGTGTACGTGTGTGTTCTCTGTTAAAGCGCCCAGTGTGGAGCCCCCTGCTGAGAAATGAAGTGCGTGCACAGTTTCATATTTGCTAATTCCCTTTGACTGTGCATGTGTGTGAGTTTGTGTGTGTTAGGGTGTTGGAGTGTAAGACTGTGAGTCTGTGTGAGAGTTTTACTTAATTCTTTGTTCCTGCTATGTTGCCTGTTAAAAACCTGTGTCAGAATGCCAATATGGGTGGCACTCTATACTGTACATGAGTGAATGTTCTGTGCACCCCCCCCCCACACACACACACAGGGCATATGCTTACCCGATTAACTCTAACATTAGGTCCAGCATTAGTGCGCCGCCTTCAGAGTAAGACCCCCTTACCAGCTGCTCTCACCTGATCAACTTCTTCCATATGCATGAGCTTGCGACTAGACTACCTACATTCTCAATTCAATACACCTTTTTTAAATTGAGATTTCTTTTTTTCTTGAAGAAGAAATCAGGCAATTTGGCAGAAAAGAATCAGGACAATGCTGTGCCAATGATTGAAGGCCTAGGGGGAAAAAAACCTTCTGTTTTCTAGGTTGAAATTTTTACATTTTTATTTTCCCTATTTCCACACAAAAGTCCTTGTTTTTCTTTAAGGATGCAGGAAACACCTCTATCTCCTACCAGACTACATCATGCTGTTTGGCCACTGTGGTTTGGTAGCTTTTTAGGTAGCCAAATGTGATACAAAGCACATACAAGGAGAAATGAGGGGAATAGCAGGGGAGCTAATATTGATGGTTCTGTAAAGTTTGTCCACAAACTTGAATTTTTACACTCACTTTTCTACTTTGCCTGTTGCATGATAGAAGATGAATCACAATCTAGGTCTTCTGTTTGTTCCGATCATGCCACTTTAATTCACAACCAGACACAAAGGCAGATCAACATTATACTGCTGCAGATGAAAACAGAAAAACCTTCGGGTAGCATTTCATCATCAGTTTAAACACATTTCATGCAACCTTTTCTTTCCAATACGCACGTTTTCCCACATCTCAGGCGATTGTGAAAAATAATGTTGCTAAATTTTTAATATTAGCTTGAAATATAAAGCATGCTTTTCAGGTTGCCATGTTACCAATAATAGCATAAAGAGTATAATGCCCTTCTATTGCCAGGCTTACACCATAAGATTTTCCAGTCACAGACTTAAAACTGGCAGTTGTAAGGTAATCTTTAAGAGTCGTAGGGCAGTCTAAGTGGAGTTGCAATACGCTCCCCTCATCTCAGTCATTAAGTATGAGTTGGTAGCCTTACGTCTTAGTGCAGTTGTAGCTCAGTCTTTTCCTAGTCTTGGGGCTTACAACAATATCAAACATGTTCCATATTATTGCAAGTCTTAGCGTTACGTCACCGACTGATTGTATGAATCGACAACCAACAGTTGAGCTCCAACAAAAAGGGAAAAAGGAAACCTGGTTGACTAAGAATCGTTATAGCTGTATTGGCAGCAGAGACAATGTTTGTTTGTGGTATGGATGAATGGGAACGGCGAAGGACGTCCCGATGAGTATGGAACGTCTAGAAAGAGGAGAGGATGGTGGAGCTGTGGGCAGAACAGCCCAGCTTGTAGGATTTCAACTCTCCAACAAATCATGATCAATTGGAGAAGGAAAAGCGATAATATTAATAATACTGATACATTTTATTTAAGGCGCCTTATGGATGTTGCAGTTTCTTCACTTTAATTTAATCTAATTGTTAGTTTACCTTTATTTCATATATTTATAGATATTCATCTGCCCAAGGTTCAGGTTGCCATGGCCTTGTGCTCTCCAATTGCCCCTTGGGACAAATAAAGTTTCTCTGATTCTGATTATTGGACTGAAATAGTAGAGACTGTGCAAATACTTGGTGAAAACATTGCATGGTGGCAAAGAAATTGCTGAAAGAGTCTAGTAGTTTTCCACGAGTCTTTTCAAAATCTTTGCAAAGTCATTGGATGTGAAAAACCACCGTCTTTGGTCTAAGACTGCATGAAGACTTTAGACTCTAAAACTAGTCTTAAGATGTGAACTGGTGTGAGTTGATATTTTTACTCGAGTCTTAAACAATATCTTTAGTCTTAAGTCTCAAGTTGTAAGCCCACCATAAGGCTTTATTGTATTCTCCTCCAGAAATTTTGATCCAGAAATTACAGTTATAAACCATATTGGGCTGATGTAAATGCTTACAGTGAACACAATAATCTAGTGCCAGCTATGAAAATGTTTGATAATTTCAAATTATCGTTCAATTTCATATTTTTATGAATGTGCCTGTCATTTTAATAAGTACATTTTGGAGTTGAAGGAATATGCATTTGAAAAGTTAGGCTTTTTCAGTGAGGGTTGTCTGGCTCTCGACTGCCAGCACACAAAGGCACTAAAAATGTATGATTTTTCTCTTTTGAGTACTACTTTTTTCTAAAACATTCCTCTACTCAACATGACAAAACAAAATCGGTAATTCAATTCTCTTCTGTTTAAAAGTTAATGACGTGCTCAAGGACATTTGTGCAGTGAAGATGTTTTCTCTAGTAAAAGACAGCCCCCCCAAACACAAAGATCTTATATCTCCTGAATCCGTCAAAGCACACGATTCTTGGTCTTCCTCTAGTGCTCCGCTCCCTTTGTATTTTATGTCTAAGCTTCCGTGTGTCCAACTTAGATGTGATTTCTTTCATCCTATCTTTATTCCCCCTTCGGCTCTTTTTTTTCCCCGCTTATCTACTTTGGCTATGTTTTGTTGCCGTGTCATGCTCTCATCAACATAATATTTTTTTCCCGCTCTGTCAAACTGCCGTTTCATAATTTCTCATCCATTTATTTTTACTACATTCTCCTCTCCAGTTTCTCGCTATCGGTCTATCGCCTCGATTTCCATCTCACACTGGAAGCCACCACACTGGCAAGACCACTGGCTGCCTCCTGAACAGTAGCAGGCACAGTGGAAGCAGTCTGCCCCTGCGTCCCTTACACCTGTGCTCCACGTGAGTGTGTGTCTTGGCCGAGCGGGAGAGCGTGCCAAACAGAAGGTGTGTTAAGAGGAGGCACTAACTCAAGTGAAAATAGGGACAACAAGTAACAGGGCCACAGTTGCTGGGCCTCGATAGGAGCGAATTAATCCTGCCAGCAAATAAACCATTAAACCGCAAGAACCCATTTAGAAATTTGTCCTTACCGCATGGAGAAGAGATCCGCTGATATCGGCTTTCTTTTTTCTTAATTTTGCAAAAGCTGGCTTTCTGACCAGTGCTGGTCCACACCAAAATACCTTAGGACTGTGGTTGCAGAACCCATTGGGGGGTTTGCCTGTGGGCACAGAGCACCCTGCGTGGATCTCCCGAGTCAGGCTGTGCGCTCACAAGCATACATGTGTCTGTGAATTGAGCGAAGGCCATCTATCACCGTGACAGGCCGCCGTGTGTTTACTTAATGATGTGGGGGTTTATTTATGAAGTGATGGCCGACGTGTGGGAGGCAGAAAAAATGTGAGAGAGGGGCAGAGACCGAGACAGCCTGAGGATGTGACATTAAAACATCATCAAGGTGATGAATGTCCATGGGCACAACATTAGTGAGAAATACAAAAAGCAGCTGTGCACTGGATGACAAGTTGTATGTGGACGTGCGTGAGCGTTTTTCTCTGGGTATTTCATAATGATGCTGTGTGTGTTTGTGTGCGAGGTGCATTCTGCCATCACTTGTGTGTGCTTCCCGTGACTTCTGTATTCATTAAGGTGGCACATGTGCTGCCACTGTTGTTCAGCTTTCACCGGGTAATGAGTTGAAGATTTGATGCATGTGTGTATATTTGCCATTATGCCGTGTGTCTGAGAGCAATTTTTCAAACCTGGGTAAATGACACCCTGTGGTTTGACTAACTTCACATAAAATATACCTAGATGATAATAAACACGCCACAGAAGAGCAACCAGGAGTTGGATGAGGCCACTAGACACACAGCTGTGTCCCATGCTGCATCAGCTGAAGGCTCAACAGTGATGACAGCTTGAGGCTAAAAAGGACCATAGTGAATAGGGGAGTAAGTAAACAGATGAATATGACAGCGGACTAATTTGGGAATTTACTAAATGAATTTCAGTCCAACAACACATGAAGTCAATCTCTGAAAATGATAAATACCCATGTGGTAACTACATTCAGTATTTCACATATACAATACATCAGCTGGGGGTCAGCGTGTAAAAGAGTCAGTACTCTGTTGTTCATCCATGAGTATTGACATGATAATTTAAGTCTTTTTGAAATATTTTGAACTGACATCATTCCAGCTGCATTTTTTTTGAATGCACAAAAAGACATCAAATAATAGGATAATAACGTCAATCCGAAACAGTCTTGAGGTTTATAATGAGGCAATCCAATGTCAGCACAAAAATAATTGTCTGGGAGAGGATCGTAGCACTTGTCAAATTATTTTTTTTTTCCCCCCACTAAAAAGTCCAATATCCAGCTATTTTTGTCAAAACACACTGAAGTTATTCAGAGTCACTTAAGCTAAGTAGAAATTTAGTGAGTTGATCATTTAATAGTACGTTAAGTTGTTAACAGTCATAAAAAAATAAATCAATAAATAAAAAATTAAGAAAGAAAAAATGACCAGAAGACAAGAGGCCGGTATGGAAAATGAAGTGTGCTTAGATTTCCAGACTGATCGGACATGCTCTGAGGGGACGGTGAGGGGCTGCAGCGACACTGACGCACCACAGATGCCTGCTGGTGATGTTTGCTTATGTTAAGAACCACCTTCGAGGTGATGAGAGTTTGTTACGGTTTGAAACAAAACAGACACGTGTTTCTGTTTTGGCAAAAACCAAGTGAGGTCAAGCAGACTTCATGGACATCCAACACTAAGTGCTTGTCCAAAGCCATATACTAAATGGGTATCCAGGACTTTAGGAGTACTCCTGCATGACGTTTTATGAAACAAAGACATTTTTAAAGGTTGAGTCCTTACTTGAAGATACAATTGGCCATGTCAGTAAAAAGGGCCTATCATTAGTATGTAGACAAAACAAAGGATGGAAGAGACAGTGTGACTTTCATAATTGCAACTGTGACCTATCCACAGACGGGGAACATGGAGGAATGGTCAAATTAGAAACTGGCGGATGGACAGAGACAGAGTGGAGGGTGAGAGGAGACAGAGAGAGGGACCTTTTTAAACTGAGCAGACACACACACATGCGTGCAAGTGCACGCAGGCACACACACACGCACACACGCGCACACACAGTTTCACCAACTAATCATGTAGACTGGCCACCACTAAAGGAATACAAGAGGACAGACATAAATAAATATAGTAACCAGAGACTTTTGTTCCTATTTTTGTTTGCATTTGCTCTGGTAGTTTTCTACTCACGATCTCCATGCTTGGTAGAGTGAGAGTGTGTGCGAGAGACTGAGAGAGAGGAGCGCCTGGCCTCATATGAAGGGATTGGAAAACCTCTTTAAGCATTCAAGGCTATAGAGATGGCTGAGCATAATGAGTGGAGTGGCCTGGTGGCGGAGGCGACGAAAAGGCTGATCACACAAGGTCGAAGAGAAGGAGTGAATGCAACGCTCATCTGTATTATACGGCTCTCAGAACATTGCGCTTAGAGTAAAAAATAATGGCACATGTTAATAAAGATTATATATTCTCTCATTATATATTATAGATAATGACATAATGTCCCTGAGATCCACAAAGGGTTACAAGCTGATACAACTATGTCAGTGTATTAAGGGTGAATGATCTCCTAAAGCTAATGAGAACTTAAGACTTTTATTCCCACTCAAATTGTTGTTGTTCTTTAAAATAAAAACTTGACTTTTTACGATTGTGAAATATTGCACCTTGCATTTTGAGAGGGACGTCACGGAGAGTCTTGAAAAACCCTCACATTTTAATTACTTCAAAAACTCTTTTGAAATATTGATTCAGCCAACACAAAAGTTGTTTTTTTTAGTGTAGCTGTGAGCAGACAATCCAATCAGTTCTTTTTAACCTTTAGCTCCTTGAAATAAGTATATTCATCCACTGTACAAACATAAGCAGTCACAATATCCATTCACACAACCAATTAGTGTGCTCATGCAGCAGTACGCCATTAAATTAACATACTCACTATATTATTGGACTTTCTCAGTATTCTGCAATCATCTCTTTCCTATTTTATACCATGTATTGCTTAGATGATACTGTACTGTTCATTTCTAATTTTCCGGGAGTATACGGATGTGTGTATGCGTGTGTGTGTGTGTGTGTGTGTGTGTGTGTGTTTGAACATGTGTGTGATTGTGTCTGGGGTGTTTCATTATCAGGCACCTCGGGTAGAAAACCAACTGGTGTTTGATTCTTTTTTTTTTTATATCTTGGCCTGTGCTGTATGTTTGGGGGGGGTGGTGACGAAAAATAACAGTCAGATCAGAGGGTGCTCTCCACACGTGCTGTGCTTTAATTGTATCAGATTTTTGGATTATGACTGAATTATGTCAGACCGAGAGAGAACCGGATGCTGCACCAGGACACGTAATGAGTGATGAAGCCCTTCGGGCCTCAAAGAAAGTCTGTGTGTGTCAGTAAGTGCTTAATGAAGATGGGTTCACAGGGCTCTGTTGCTCAATAAACAAAGACTACAGTGAGCAATGAAGCGAGCACAGCAGGAGGCAAGTTGCGTAAGACAATTGGGTATTAGTGATGCTGTCAGTGAATCCATCCTGTATATCCCAAATGCCTCCACTCATCTCCTCACTCAGAAGTAACATCGAATGGCAATTAATCCAGCTCCGACGAAATGTCGGCAAGATTCACTGTTTCTGATTTGGATCAAAGTATGATTTTCTGCATCCTTGAGCTAGCAATTTAAAAATCCCATTTCAAAATGGCTGATAAATTGTTATTGATTTCCATGGCAAGTACGTGGAGTTCGGGAGTGTACCGAGGACGATGAAATTATTCCCGAGCTTAGATCAATACATGTTCAAAGACATTCAGCGGCACACCTTGGATAGGTGAAGCAACTACATCAAGGGATTCTAAGCTGTTGCTGTTCTAACTGCAATAAAAGAAATAGAGGAAGAGAAGACCAAGATGTAAAAAAAAAAAAAAAAAAAAGAATTGAAATGAAATAAGATGAGATGGAAAGAGAGAGAGATATCAATTTGGTGAACATAAAATATTCGGTAGATGGAAGAGTCACGGGTCTAATAGATTCCTCCATAAGCTCGAAAGAGAGGGGAGCTTGAATAACCATGCTGCCACAGTGCAACTCAAAGCGTTAACCCTAGTCCAAGTAAGGTGTAGGGGAAAAGAAGAATTCTAAAAAGCACACTAACTCACCCGTTGCGGATCGTGTTCCAGGACTCTGCGTCGTGCTGCATCTAGCTCATCATAGCCCGGAGCAGCTCGGGCCTGCTGGTTCTCCCAACGCAACCCCTGTAAGCGCTGATCACTGAAATATGAGACAGAGAGGGAAGGGTAAATAATGATGGGTACAACCGATTTGGAGAGATTTGAGTCAACAAGTGTTAAATCTGATGCTCAGAGACCTGAGTGTCAAAGTTCCACTGCGATTTCAAGACTGATTCTGTCACCTAAATTATATTAACAGTGAAGATTTTCTTAAGCTAAGAATGCTAAAATGTAAAAAGTCTGGTGAAACATGATACATTTAATTTTATGTTTTCTCAAATTGTTTTTTTGGGCTGCACATCGACAACCCTTGATTGTACAAAGAGGCTGACAAGCCAAAAGACCATTTCAACAAAGTTCTGCCTCTGAGAAGACAATACACTTGCAGCTACTGATAAAAAATGAGAATAACCAATCAGAAACAGTACAGAACATTGGATGAATGTACTCAGTCAGGATCGATACACTGGGGCATGTTCAAAGACAAGTTGAAGAATCCCAAACCAAGCAGAACTTCATGAACAAAAACTTTGTGAACTATAACCATGGGAAAAAAGGGGCAAATCCTCAGACAATGATAGAGAAAATGTGCCAGTGAGAAGATAAGAACTTTGAACAAAATGGGGACAAAACCATAGGAGAAACGTCACCGTGCTCACTGGACCTTGATACTTGATAAGCTACACATACCTGGCTTTACAAACGAGGGAACTGCATAAAAAGCAACACACAAAGAATATGTGAGTGAATGATCATCGGCTTAAAGCACAGGAAACACGGTGCTGTCGTTTATCTATGTTTACCTGCTTCATTGGATAGCGGTTTCTAATATTGACATTGAAATACAGTTGGTTGTTTCGTTTATCCTCGAGAGATACAAACTGAAAACATAATATCAGAGACAATGGATGTAATGAACAGAGTAAAGGTAACCATAAGTGCCTCATCATTTCCAGACCTCAAATACCTTTAGCAAACAGACAAAAGGAGGAAAAGGTCCATTGTCTAACACCACAGCTTCCATTGTAATGATCTGACCCCCATGCAGATATGAACTACAATGCAGGGGATGAAAGGGTGAGAGATGCTGAGCACATCTTGAGGTTCTTCAGTGTGGTAAATAGTGGAATGTCATAGGCTCTCTTGTGACCCTGCCTAAAATAAAAATAGAAAAAAATCTGACTGCTTTGCTTTTATTAAGAGAATATATGAGTTAAACATTGAGACGAAAAAAACCCCAAAAATGTTAATTGTTGCTTTTTGAAAGTACTTTAATGGCTGGTCTCAACATATTTCTTCTTCTTCTTTTCCTTTCGGCTTCTCCCTTCAGGGGTCACCACAGCAAATCAATCTTCTCCATCTCGCCCGATTCCCTGCATCCTCCTCTCTCACGCCAACTAACTCACAACTATTCTCCATCCCTCCTCTGTACATGACCGAACCATCTCAGTCTGGCTTCTCTGACCTTCTCTCCAAAACATCTAACATGTGTTGTCCCTCTGATAGACTCATTCCTGATCCTATCCATCCTCGTCACTCCCAAAGAGAACCTCAACATCTTCATCTCTGCCACCTCAAGCTCTGCTTCCTGTCTTTTCTTAAATGCCACTGCCTCCAAACCATACAGCATCGCTGGTCTCACCGCTGTCTTGTACACCTTTCCTTTCATTCTGGCTGATATTCTTCTATCTCATAGAACCCCTGACACTTTTCTCCACCCATTCCAACCTTCTTGAACCCGTTTCTTAACCTGTTTTCCACACTCTCCGTTGCTCTGGACTGTTGACCCTTAGGTACCTGAAATCCTCCAATTTCTTGATCTCCACTCCCTGTAGCCTCACCGTTCCACCCAGTTTCCTCTCATTTACCCACATATATTCTATCTTGCTGCGACTAACCTTCATTCCTCTCCTTTCCAGAGCAAACCTCCACCTCTCAAGATTTTCCTCAACCTCTTCCCTGCTCTCACTACAGATCACAATGTCATCTGCAAACATCATGGTCCATGGGTATTCCTGTCTAACCTCATCTGTCAGCCTGTCCATCACTATTGCAAATAAGAAGGGGCTCAGAGCTGATCCCTGATGAAGTCCCACATCCACCTTGAACTTCTCTGTTACACCACCAGCACACCTAACCACTGTCTCACAGCTAGCATACATGTCCTGCACCACTCCTGACTTCCTCATGAAATACCAGAGTTCCTCTCTCGGCATCCTGTCGTATGCTTTTTCTAGGTATACAAAAGCCCAATGCAGCTCCCTCTGACCTTCTCTGTACTTCTTTATTAGCATTCTCAAAGCAAATACTGCATCTGTAGTACTCTTTCTAGGCATGAAGCCATACTACTGCTCACAAATGCTGACTTCTGCTCTCAGTATTCCATTCTACTACTCTTTCCCATAATTTCATTGTATGGCTCATCAACTTTATCCCTTTATAGTTACCGCTATCCTGCACATCCCCCTCATTCTTAAAAATGGGCACCATCACACTTCTTCTCCATTCCTCCAGCATCTTCTCTCTCTCTCTAAGATCCTGTTGAATAATCTAGCCAGTAACTCTGCCGCTGCCTCTCCGAGACACTTCCATCTACAGGTATATCATCAGGACCAACTGCCTGCCCATTCCTCATCCTCTTCAATGCCTTCCTCACTTCACTTTTACTAATCTCTGCTGCTTTGTGGTTACCTCTTCGACCCTTCCCTCTCTTTCATTTTCCTCAATCAACAGCTCTTCAAAGTACTCTTTCCATCTTCCCATCACTCTTCTAGCATCTGTCAATACATTTCCCTCTCTATCCTTAATCACAAGGACCTGCTGTTCATCCTTTCCGTCTCTATCTCTCTGTTTTGCCAACCTGTATAAATCATCCTCTCCGTCCTTACTGTCCAACCGAGCATACAAGTCATCGTATGCCCTTTGTTTTGTCTTTGCTCCCTCCATCTTTACCTTACGCTGCATCTCCCTGTACTCCTGTCTGTTCTCTTCAGTACCCTCAGTATCCCACTTCTTCTTTGCTAACCGCTTTCTCTGTATATACTCCTGCACTTCCTCATTCCACCACCACGTCTCTTTATCTACTTTCCTTCAAGACAACACACCAAGTACTCTCCTACCTGTCTCCCAGATCACATTAGCTCTCATTGCCCAGTCATCTGGAAGCTCTCCCTGACCACCCAGAGCCTTTCTGAACTCCTCCCTGAAAACCATACAACACTCCTCCCTTTTCAGCTTCCACCACTTTGTCCTCTGCTCTGCTTTCGTCCTCTTGATCTTCCTTGTCAGCAGAGTCATCCTACAAACCACCATCCTATGTTGTCTGGGTACACTCGGACCTATCACTGCATTGCAGTCACTGATCTCTTTCAGATTACCTTGTCTATACAAGATGTAGTCTACCTGCGTGCTCCTACCACCGCTCTTAAGTTACCTTATGTTCCTGTCTTTTCAGGAAAAAAGTATTCACAGACAGCCGTTTCCATTCTTTTTGCAAAGTCTATCACCATCTGTCCCTCTGCGTTCCTATCCTGTATACCAAACCTGCCCATCACTTCTTCATCACCTCTATTACCTGCACCAATATGTCCATTGAAGTCTGCCCCAATTACCACTCTCTCATCTCTGGGGATATTCTGCATCACTTCATCTAACTCATTCCAGAAGTTCTCCTTCTCTAACTTACATCCCACCTGTGGAGCATAGACACAAACCACATTTAGCATCACACCTTCAATTTCCAGTTAAAGACTCATAATTTTATCTGACATTCTTTTCACCTCCGGACCATTCCTGAAAAGTCCTCCTTCAAGATAACTCCTATTTAGTTTCTCTTTCTGTCAGTACCTGATAGTACAACTTAAAAACTGCTCCTAATCTTCTAGCCTTACTACCTTTCCATCTGGTCTCCTGGACGCACAGTATATCCACCTTCCTTCTCTGCATCATGTCGACCAACTCTACCTTTTCTTGTCATTGTCCCAATATTCAAAGTCCCTACTCTCAGTCCCAACTCTTGCCTTTCCTCTTCTCTCTCTGCTCCCGAATACGCCTTCCTCCTCTCCCTCTTCTTCCCACAGTAGCCCAATTTCCACAGGTACCCTGTAGGTTATCTGCACCAATGATGGCTGTTGTTAACCCGGCCTCGACCGATCCGGTATGAGATTCATAGGTTTGATTTGCATATTTGGTTTTGGCAAAAAGTTTTACGCCATATGCCCTTCCTGACGCAACACTCTGCATTTATCTGGGCTTGGGACCGGCTCAGGGAGACACTGGCCTATGCCCCTCCAAGAGTGGCTCCGGGAGACACTGGTCTCAACAAACAATAAATATTAATCTGTCTTTACCCTCAAAAGCTGCAGACAACCTTGGTCTTAAAACACGCGTACTTAAACTCTTTAATAATTTATCTATTAAATACTTACTCACTTTTTATTTGTCTTACTTAACTCTGCTGCCCATCTGCCACTCAATACCTCTGAATCAAGCGGACTCTTAAAAGAATTGGTGTCATAGTCTGGTGGAGTTATTTTGCCTCATCTCTGCCCACTTCTATCAAATCCATTAGCCAATCCCAAGGTCCGTAATTAGTGCTGCCATTTTGATTGAGCATGCATGTCATTGTACAAATGCAACAACACTGTAATTATCTCATTACGCTGAAGCCACTGTCACTGACAACGCTAAATATTATCATATTAATCGCTCGAGACAGGAGCTGATTCTGGATGAAACATTAAATGGGGGATGGGGGCGGGATGTATGAAGATTGTTGAAAAGAAGTTTGCTCACATTTTGGGCGGTGCTTTCAAAAATAATGACAGGAAGAAAACACATGGGTTTCTGGAAAACATGAGACAGAAGCCTATATGCTGTTTTCTTTTTATCTTTAGCGATGCATCTGTTCTCAAACTCAGGTTCAATTGCATCATCACAACTGGCATTAACACATAAATAGGAGCAGATAAAAATATTTGAGTGCACAACATGTTGATCAATAAATTAGCCAATATTATGGACAGGTTTTAAACTTGTCGCACAACATTTGATTCCAAGTCATGTTACTATCGAGCAGGCGTCAACAATGACCTGCACTGGGCATTACATTATCATCAGACAAACACTGGTTTTGTGTCATTAAAATGCCAAAAGCCGCTTTTAGACAGAACAAGTCTAACAACTCAGTTCTCAGAACTCTCCCGCTCGGATTTTGTTCTAGGAACTCCCCCCACCCAGGGGAACCTTTTAGCTTTGCATTCGCACCACAATAAGGGACCTGTGTGACGCAAGTGTCTGCCATGTGTGCCTTAAGCGCCCAACTCGAAAACAGAACCAATAGGAAGAAGAGGAAGACAGCAGGGACATCAACGAGTGAAGCTGCCAAAGCACTCATGTTCTGAATGGCGGGATAAATAACCATGGACTACTAAAGGGGTTTAAGTTTTGATTGTCTCCTGATGTGAAACGACCGTAACATTGGCTTCAACCAATTACCAAGCATCTACATCATTTGAGTTCCTATGGAACCTTAAACAACCATGCCTTCAAGTAGGAGCGGAAATGGTTCTAGGAACTAAGGCCATGGTTCCTAGTTCCGACGCTTTCTGAATGCACGAAAAACTGGCTAGGTCCTGAAAAGGTTCTCGGTACTGATAGAAGTTCCTACATTGTGAAAGCTGCTAATGCATCATTGGAGAATACAGAAAGAGGTTATATTTGCAGCAGTCAAATCTTACTGTGACAACTAGACTTAGCGTTTCTCCTTGAAGACGTTTCATCTCTCATCTTCGAGACCTCTTCAGCTTTATTTGGCAGTATATAAAGCAAATGGTTGGGATTAAACCTCCTGCGACTGATATTGCCATCGACTTTTAGTCAAGTATTGGTCAATACAACATTTGCTGAACATTTGCACCTACAGTGATATAGTAGGGCAGAAAAAGGTGAAATCACGTGACCAATAAAGTAGTGTCTTGTAAAAATGTCCTGCTTTTACAATTTGAATGACATTTTTGTGCTGGAAAATATGATAATATCGTGTATTTAAGATGGACTTTACAAGACACAAAGCACAGATGTGTCTTCCCTGAAAATGCATGTGCTAAATGTCACACACACACTTTTCTATTTAATGGGAAGATGGAACGGGATTGCAACTAATCAACAGCCATCCTAATTCAGGGTACACACTCTTACTCATGTTACTTTGGCGACCACCAAATAAAAGAGCAAGCGACAAGTGCGGCCTTAGAGGTAAATACCCTCTCAAATGACTCAAAAGGTCAACAATGAAAATGATAAATGTCAAACGGGCTTTAAAAAAGTACACCGTTAAAAATACAGGAGTAGTCACATGACGGTTGAGACAAGTTCCTTTTGAGATCTCCAAAGGCGAATTGATACGCATATAATAGTTCGGTAATGTCTCCTCGATTGACCACAGAGATTTTTTTCCTTGTTATTGTATCCATCTTTCTGGGTATCTGAATGTGCCAAATGATGTGACGATCACACAGAGGGCTGTAGGAGGATGGGGCATCGGCGTGGGAGAGATGAGGACAAGATGAAACAAACAGGAAATGAGAGACGCGTCCGAGGACAGAATGGCAGCGAAAAACGGAATGGCAACGTGAATGCGGAGATGGAAAGCCGGGAATAGTGAAAGAAAGCAGGGGGAACGACTGAGAAAAAAACTGTCTGGGATTTGAAAGCGAGCGTGTGTGAGGAAAGTAACCACCCTGTGGTGTTAGCTAGTGTGAGGGCAGACTAATTAGGAAGCATGCACTGCCACCGAATAGTCCGCCACTCCTTCTTGCTGTGGCCAGCTGATTTAAACTCAGCCCACGGGTGGTAAAGGGGGGGCTCCAGCCGGCCTTTTTTTTTCCTCCATGGTCTTTGTTGTTAAGCAAACATCAAAGTAAATGGTCAGTGTTGGGGTTCCTGGTGTAATACTGGGGATAGTCGGACAAAAATATCGGGAGAGGTCTGACCTGGATGCAATGGGGGACAAAAAAAAAAAAAAAAAAAAAAAAAAAAAAAAAAAAAATTTAATTAAAAAAAAAAAAAAAAAAAATAAATAATTTTTATTATAATA
>CAAKHD010016703.1:19483-35041 GCA_901007705.1 Fistularia tabacaria
AAAAAATAAAAATAAAAGGTCAGTGTTGGGGTTCCTTGTGTAATTCTGGGGGAAATGGGAAAAAAAAATCGGGAGGAGTCTGACCTGGATGCAAGGGGGGAAAAAAAAAAAAAAAAAAAAAAAAAAAAGAGGTCGACACTGTTCATCCTAATAACGCATGAAAGGGTACCGGTACTGTACTATATTTTACTATATATATTACTATATATATTACTATACTACTATACTATACTTTACTATATATATACTATAGTTTTTCATCACTTATTTTCGAGGATCTGTCAGCTCAGACATGCTGCTGCTGCTCACGCATGAGAATGAAAATCGGTCTTTTCACACTGACTTATTGAACCAATTCTTTTTTTCCTTGAAGATGTAATGAAGTAATTACATCAGATTCGGTTTGAATGCCAGTCTTCTGATTATTTTCAAGGGTAATTCTTCAACATATTAGTCAGGAAATGCGGGAATTCGTTGGCTACATGAATGTAGCCGGGCCTGGGAGTTATACATGAATCAACTTCCTGTTATTGGAAAAGGGCACAGCCATAGAATGAAATGAAACGTGATTAACTAATAATAAGATTTGTTTCCTGTATCAATGTATTCCAACATACATGAATGGCTGCGTGAAGAAAAAAAAAAAAAGGTAAAAGTTGAAAGAATTAAATACGCAAAACAGAAAAACCCCAAATGCGCCTCAATGAAAAATCCATTTGTTGTTTTCAACAAATCATCCTACTTTGAGCTTTTCTTCAAACATCGTTTTTGCTGCCTAGCAACCAAATCCATGTCAGAGAAGGTGGAGGGGTTGTTGGTCTTTCAGGTCACAAAATATGAACTTCTGCAGCTGCGCATATAGGAAACTATTTTATAGAACATCCGCTTTGCACTTCTTTCTGCATGTTTCTACATTTCTGTGTCCACAGGGGGATGAATCATTAATGTCAAACCGAAACAGTGAAGGAAACTGACATCACGCACTGAGACCTTGTAAATTCATTTGGAGAGGTTTCCACAATCAGCCCAGCCCGCCCAGAATCATCTGAAAATTGGACTTTGTCACAGGCCTGAACCGTGATGAAATCCGAGTGTATGCCCGCCGGTACGACATTGAGCTGTCTTAAAAGTTCACCTTTGGTTCGCCCCGACCATTAATTTGAAATAAAACAACTCTCCCTCTCGCTGCTCCGGCCTCCTTCTTTGTCTTACTCCTCTTTGATTTCATCTCGCCATTTCTTACTCCGACTATGAGGACTGGCTTCTGGCTAATAAAATTTGACAAGCATAGCTAACCTTTTTTTCTCCACAGGTCAGCTGCTAGCGTTGCTCTAATCAAATGTGACGCCCATCACGGCACACACACCTGCCATTGAAGCCCTTAATGAAAATGTTCGACAGTAAATTAGGAAGAAAGCTCCTGGAGGCCACTGTTGAGGGCCTTGACGGGATGGGAGGGAGGGAAGGGTCTCAGAAGGAAAACTATGCAAACACAGAGATCAGAGGCACACGGTTGACTTAAAAAGCAAGGGCCTTTTTCTTTTTTGCAAGCCATGGTGATTTCATATGCAGACACCGTTTAAGCAAATTAACCAGGATCAGTAAAGTTTCAAATAAAAGACGAGAGAAAAAAGACACGTAGTTCGCTTAAAAGAAATCAAACGTGTTGTCGCTGGAAAGGTTATACTTTAAAATTAGCTTTTAAGACAATCCTAAATTTGGGGTTGGAAGTCGGCGTCTCGGCCTCAAAGTTGTAGTTATAAACACATGGTGAGTAAGCTTACACCTATGGTTTCTTATGCAGCGGCATCAAAGGCCATTGGACCACACACTGCCTTGTTGCTAGGTTACACCGGGCTTCCTTTCAATAAATATAGCGTGCGGGTGGCTGCGTGTACCTCTATTCCTGGCTGTGTGTATATCTATGTGAATGGAAAGCATAGGGGTTCAAGCCGCATTGGCTAGCTGTGTTGTGACAGATGTGCGTAATTTGTGAATGACTGCCCTGGTGCAAGCCGCAGGTGGCAGACTGGGAGTGGAAATAGCAGTTAATGAGGGAGTGTGTCCGAATGTGCATGCATGATGTGAACAGGTTTGACCCTGGAACACATCTGAGGGCTTCCAGCAGAGTCAGCTGTGGATAATTTTAGTTTACTCTTACCTGAATCTTACATCTTTTGAAAACGTTGTTTCCGGATCATAGCAATTAACTGTAATTTTAGTATGTTATGAACAAAAAAATGCTCATCTTTTTCTCCCAATTTTCCAATAAATCAGAAGTGAATTGCACAATCATCATTATATTTAGTTATCTATCTTTAGAAAACAAAACCGTGGTGGTTACCATTCACAACTGGAAAGAGGAAATTGGGATCTAGGTTACTTGATAAAAAAAAAAATTATCAATTCAGGCAACTACTGAAATCACTGTATTTAACAAGAAATCTTATTACAGACTTTGGGAACATAAAGTTTGCCTTTGTCCTTCTTCACATAGAAAAATAATCTATTTTTTCCTTATTCTATCATCTTTGGATGGGAAAGTTTTCATATGAACCATAATGAAAGCCAAAACCCACAATGTCATAGTGGCGTAGCATTTATGATGTACTCTCATCTTTCTCCTGTTTCTTCTCTGTCAAATTACAGTAAATCTGCATGCTAGTCCGGCTAAACAAACTACTGTTGTCAGTGGGATTAGAAGAACCCTTCACTGCTTGATGTTCTGTTTTTTTGGAAAGCTTTTGTGTTGTATTTCAAGCTTAACAATTGAAAACCAAATATCAAAAGACAAACCTGGTTCAAGTGTTTTATGGAAAACCACAATGAAGACGTTACACAAAAGTCAACATGTGCAGAATGCCGACCCTCTCGCAACATAATCTCGGTCCTTGCGCCTGGAGGCCCCTAGCATATGGAGTTAACAAGCCAAAAAAAGGCTCCTTATTCATCAAGCTTATACTAAAGACTATCTAATAGACATTACGAGCCCACCAGTGGAGAGAGAGTGGACAAGTGACAGTAAGGAGTATAAGAGGGGAACAGAGGGAGAGACTGGGGTAGGAGGTGAGGGAGAGGAAAGAGAAAACAGGCTAGCAATTAAGCACCGCCACTAGTGGATGAGACCAAAAGTGGTCTAACAGATCTGTCAGGCTGCTAGACTGTGGCTAATTATCCCTTCTCCTCCTTTGTCTGCATCCTCTCCTCTGTCACTTCTTCCCTCTCAGATTTACTCTGCATATCCACCCTGTTTGCTCTTTCTCTCTCTCTCAATTTTGGCTCTGCCTTCCACCTCCTCTTTCTCAATACTCTTCTCCTGCTGTTTCCTTCCTAGCTTTCCCTCCGTCTGTCACGCTCTCTATTCCCATCTGTCTCTGTGCAAGGCCCAGCCTCTCCGTATCTGCTCTTTTTCTGGAGGAGGTTGGGGCTTAGTTTTTCATTTGCAAGTCAATGGTAAATTCTCTCGGAGTTTAGTGTAAGTTATGGAAAGTTTAATACAGCCTGTATTATTTCAAGTGAGAGATGATGAATTAGCATTAGAATCCCAGCTATATTTTCCTTTCTTTTTCTCTCTCTTTCTGGCACAAATGGGACCGCGAGACACAGACCAACAAACCAGAAAACGAGGGCATTAAAAAGTGCGAGACACATTGGAGAAGCAACTAAATACTGAAATGCATCAGTATATGTTGACCCCTTGTATACGGCATCTCGTCATCCCGAAACGACGCTATCTCATGCTCGGATCACAGGTCCGGCTTGTACCTCTATAGCCATCCAAGGCTTGGACTTAATTGCACCGCCAAGTACACAACTGTACCCACTAAAAAGCAAAAAATTTAAGCAATGCTACTGAGTTGGATTCTTCAACATGAATTTTGAAGGGTAATCAGACCCACACTTTCAAAATATTGTCTCCTCATTTTAAGAAATGCAGTGAGACATCATTATCAGAGAGAAAACAAGGAAACCAGGGAGTACTTTGTGGCCAAACACAATGTTTGTGACTGGCTTGTTCAGTCTCCTGACCTCTTCCAAATGAGCCTGTGTAGCAGTGGATGCCTGGCAAACTATTTGCAGTAAAGCTAACAAATATTTGCAGCAACTTCGGGATTGGAGACGGATAACTGCAAAGGATTTCCATTCAATGTAAAATAATTTCTTCCTTCTTTTATGAATTTATTAATTTGATGATTTTTTTTTAAAATTTACATGAGGGCCAAAATTATCTAATGTCACATTTCTGTCTGTGCATGCATCCATCCATTTACAGCACACTGTCTTTCATCAAATGCCTATAAAGGACTCTGAATGTCTTATATCACGAGCATGCCATTAAATCTGCAGGGAACATTGTGAACAAACAAGAATACAGCTGGTGGCCTGAGCACGGTGGCATGAAATCGAGACAAACTATTAAGAGGGCCAACTAAAAGCAAGCGTCTTTTCAAGAATGTGCTCTGCTTCACCTGGTGCCTGTACATGTTTGTGTGTCAGCAGTCATGTGATTTAGACAGAGAGAGCGAGGAGAGGTAGTTACATGCATGCACAATTTGTAAGGAAAACTATTTTAGCACTCATTGAGTAATAAAACCCTTTTCAGATGCAACAGAATTACAGAAGTCAAACGATTACAAGCATAGCCGTGGAATGACTTGAATGCATGTTTTAAGTCTGTGTGAGTGTGACTGTCTGTGTGTCTGTTTAAGCACAGTGCAAGCATGCATTGTTGTCAAATGTATTTATTGGCTCAGCAGACCGTGACTTTCTAAATGGATAAAAAAAACAAACTCTCCTGCTCATGAAGGTCAGGTCATGGTAGTGATCTTGTACACATTGACGCATACATTTGTGCAGCTCCCTAATCCACAGAGGCAAATAAGCAAATATTTTGCATGAATTTTAAAAGCACAGGTGAAGTGCCGTCTCACCTTTCTGCAGGTGGGGGTCTAGACTTGTTGACCTTGGCGTAGAGCCCCTCCAGCTCTTCAGTTGAGGGTAAAGGCTGGTTTGGACCCACCGTCGGCGGAAAGGAAGGAGTGTCAGCAATGGATGACTTGGGTGAGGGTGGCTGGCGGAAATTGTTGATGCGGGCGTAGTTTGGGTCGCTCTCATCGTCCTCAACGTCAGGGAAGGAAACTGGGTCAGCAGCGAAGTGGATCTCGGCGTACCGGGGATCATCACTGTCAGTAAGGAAAAGACAGGGTAAGATATTCAAATTAAGAAAGCTGCAGCCATTCTTTACCTAAAAATGTGCTTTATATTGCATTTGAATTGGCATGTTTGAGGGCTCCCTCGCCAATACAGCTGATGTTTCGCCACTCTGACAATAACCTGCTTGCTCTGTATTTTAATGTCCGATACTGTCCTATGATAGAATCAGTCCTTCGATTCCTTACACTTTGCTGATGTTGTCAAACTTTACAACACCATGTGAACAGCCATTCCATGGACAGATGTATTTATGTTGGAAATCACAGTGCAGATGGCATCTTGGTCAGAGCATGGTGGCCAAAAGCTACATAAGTTAATTATATGCTCAACGTTGTGAACCTGTCGCTGATCCGGTGATTAATCCAGAATCATCCTATGAATGTGTCAACCTGTGTGGGAAGAATGTAATTTGCAATTCTGTAATCCTACAGTGTCAGAATGAGGTTTAATGTGTAGCTGGTCAAGCATATCGTGCCATGTTTTAAGGTGCACATCGCCACTGGATTATTCACAATGTAGGTTATATATAGCGCTAATACATCTGACCCGAGACGTCACTCAGGTTTGATTCCTACCCATATCTGTTGTCGGCTATCCTGTCCAGCTCTTCTTCGCTCAAAGCCTCCATTTTGCTTTTTGATGCTTTTACTGCATCTTTGCTCTTGTCTTCTTTCCTCTTACCAAACCTGGCAAACCCAAATCAGGACAGAGATGTTAGTACTTAAAAACATGACTCATTCTCTAACAAATGAATGATTTAATGACATGCTGTGATCTGATCCCAGCAATTTCTAGTTGAAAAACCTCTGATAATACTGCGGGTTGCCAAATGTGTTTTTAAGCATTTTCGGCACTTTGATGTCCTAAGTTTTGCCCAGGAAGCAGAACTCGAATGAAGAGATGAAAGAGGTTATCGAGCACATAAAATGTGCAAACTACCGCGCACACCTGGCATGAGCTTTACAAGTGTTCACAAACAAATATAAGATTTTCAACTGGAATAGTTCATTTCAAACTACTTATAAACATTTGTTTGGGTTTCAGTTGTCAAAACAGTAAAAAAGCCGGAACATTTTAAACCGCCATCCTGTAAAATTGCTCATTCACCATAATCAGTTATGTTTTCAGATCAGCTTTGCTGTAAGGACCAATGTCAATATGATCCCGCCTCACTTATTCTCTCATTTTACAGGAAAAAATACACATGTCACTTTTGTTCCACTTCTAATGAAGCTCGACTTCACATTTGCAGGAAATTAACCAAGCCTTTTCCACTAAATATTTCATTTTCTTCCCTCTCTCATTCACATTATCTTTCATATCATGCCCACCACCATCTCCCTTCTGCTTCTTGCTTTTCTCTCTCACATCTGCCAAACCACACCCGCTCCCACCACCACCCCCGTTTTCCTATGAGATCCTGCTGAGCCAATCTAATGTCTGTGTTTATCTCATTAACAGCGAAGCACTTCTCATTACTGCTACACGCAAATACGTGGCTTGAATGGTAACCTGATGGCCTGGCCAGCGAGGAGCATAAGAGCCGGAGAGAAAATGCGGCCAGGAAGCCCACATACATCACATTGGAGCATCTTGCAAACCAATTAAAGGTGTTCTTGTTGCCTATACGTGTTAATGTAGGGGTATGAGATTCATCTCTGACCTATTTTTGATGACAAACGCCCGATCTTCTCTGTTTGGACATCCGATATTTGAGTTTTCTATATGTTGATGCGTAAAAACAGCCTGCATACAAGGACGAAAGCTCCTTCACATCAGCCGTCTACCAGTAAACCAACACATGGTTTTGGTTGATTGGGCCATGTCATATGTGTTGACTGGTGTTTCCTAGTTTTGGTTTCCTTGTTCGGTCCCTACGTCAAGCTTCGTCAAACACTGATGGTAATGATAAAAAGCAGCAAAGTAGAATGTTGTCATTTGGACCCTGCACTTCCCCATCATGTTCTGAATTGTGAAGTTTTAGTCCTTCTTGCCAGGTTGAACAATTGCAAACAATTTAAGTTTCAGCATTTTTCAAGGTGCTGCTAAACTAGCAGAGGAGCTTTATTCCCTTTTTTTTTTACGCTATTTTATTTGGCTGAGTAGACCCTTCTCACTTAGCTGTGGGTGTCTGCGGAATATTTAGGGTAGAAAAATGACAACATATTCCAACCAGCCACTGCCAAACCAATAACCAACATCTGCAGGTGTATTTCTGGTTCGTAAATACTGATTGAACAATTTCATGACACTGTTCTCTCTACTCACTGGACAATGCTGAAAACATTGATGAAATCACATTCAGGATTTTTAAAAGACTCATCTGAAAAATAACCAACTAACCATGACTGATGAGGTTATTTAGGCAGCCAGAGCAGTTTCAAAATGTTTTGTTGGGTTTTTTAGTCATAAAAGTAATATTTAACCTGCATTTACAGTCACATTTATACTGACATTGGCTATGGCTCTATTTGATTTCCCTGACCCATATTCTCAGCATCGCCACTAAAATGGACGATGTCTCAACAGCCTATTTTCTCCTTCTTGGCGTTTTTCTCTTTAGAAATTCTTTCAGTTCAGAACCGGCGAAACAAAAAAACACAAATGACCTCACTGACAACTCAGTCTGCTAGAAAAGATATTTCAGGACTATTACCTCAGTACAAATTAGCAGATATATCATTATGTGACACATGAATATAAGATTTAAATGGCCACACAAAAGCCCACACATGCAATCAACATGCCAAGGGGGCAAAGGTCGACAGTTGGGCCCGTCATTAGATCTGCATTAATTAGGACAGCCTCCCATTTTCTCTGAGCAAAAAAAGGTGGTTGGGGTGTAGTGTGAGGATGCGGCTCCCAATTAGATGGTTATGCCCCACTTTTCCTTTTCTATATACCCTCCTCATCACCGGAAGTCATATCTTTTCCTCATCGCAGCTCAGCAGCTTTGCGTTAACATCCCATTGCTTTCCATTTTCATCTTTTCTTCTTCACCTGCACAATTGTTTGGTTTATTAATTCAGTCTCCTCTAAAGACGGCTTCTGTTCTTTCACTCTGTCAGAAATCTGGCAGTTAATTTCCTGTTGGATCCCTCGCTGATGAAAACACGCACACGCACGTGCCACAGCAATGCAGTGCACACTAATGGGCATAAGAATGTAAACAAAAGAACGCCATAGGATCTAAGACACACCCACAACTATTAGGACAGCTATATGCAATGCAAATAACACCATGCACATGACCAGACACAAGTAAACATGCACACATGTCTCATGGAATCGGACATCTCATTAGCTTAGCATCATGTACCTACACAACCACCCTACCTTACTCTCATTAGGAGGAAGTAAGAAAGCTGGGCAAGTCAGCCAGCTCTAGTGTCCTATTTAATGCACTCCCTGCTGCCATATAGGATTGACCAAGAACCATTATTAGTGTGTCACTGTCATCATTACCCCGTGGCTTGTGCAGTCTCTGTGGCATTACCTTAGCAGGGCTGGGATCCTCAGAGGAGACACATTGGACATTTTGTTTTCATTAAACTCTAGGAATAAGAGGGTTTTTTTGTTGTTTTGCTATAGTGAAGCCAATCTGAAGATCTTATATACGTGGATCTTTATGTAGTACCACATGATGATTGGCTATCATCTGTTTCTCGAGAGCAGGCAATGAGGCTCCCCTCCCTGTTTGCATTATATCAGACTTATTGCGCTCGTTTACCCACAGACTGGGACAATCACCGCTAACAAGTCACATTGGAATTTTTTTTTTTTTGCAACGCAGGCCATGTGAAACTACACTGACTGTAATTGCTGTGGCCACCATTAAGCTCATTTCCAAGAGAGCATAGAAAGAAGATGGAGAAAAAGTGTGAGTGAGTGAGTGAGTGAGTGAGTGAGTGAGTGAGTGAGTGAGTGAGTGAGTGAGTGAGTGAGTGAGTGAGAGAGAGAGAGAGAGAGACGGAGCAGTCAGCCGTTGTCTAATGAGGCTCTATATGTACCCTAGTGTTCACAGCTAGCTGGGACTGTTGTGTTACCAAACTGACCTGAGCAAGTAGCCGTCCAGCGAGAGCGGCACAGGGCCAGACAGAGTAAAAGATCCCATCACCATACTCGACAAATTTACAATGTTACAGATAAAAGGATAAAACTATGTTGGACTATGTTGCACTCTACTGTACCCAATCTACGTCAGCACCTTTTTTTTTCTGGTTCTTTATAAGAAAACTCTGTTTCCCCACATCGAGGCAATTCCTGCGACAATGGACAGTGTGAGCCGGTTGTGTGAAGTTTGTTTGCTGCAGAGGGAATTCAGGGGTTGGCAGGCAGTCGCCCGCATAATTAACAATGTGAAAATGCTGTGTGCCATTAATGTGTGTCTTTGGCCGAGCATTTTTGTTGGTGTGCAAATTGTGCATGCACACAAGCCTGTCAACCCCGGCATTACACCTTGCCATATATTGTTTGAGGTGCACACTCGCAGATGCCCACTGTAACAACACTGGAAATTATGAGGGGATCATCTCCCCAAGGAGGCTGCTCTGCATACCATTTACATTCTATGCAAACAGATGCAAAGGCATAGGAGGAAACCAAGTAAGAAATTACCCAAATAAATAAATAATAAATAATGGGAAGACATATGACTTGAAATGAAGAATAAAAATGGAACTGAATAATCTTATTTATATAGAATTTTAAAGGGAAAAAGCTACCCATTAGAAAGAACTGATGAAAAAAAAAAGCCTGAAAGGACAGGTGGCATGGTGAAATTATATTAAAGCAAAAATCAAAACAATTAGATGAAACCAACATTAGAAGACTAGTCGAAGTCTCCTGAGAAAACCAGATTCTCGATCTTATGTGTTTTGGGGTTTGAAATAACATTACACATGTTTCAAAAACCAAAGCAGCCTGAGACAAAAACTGGTGCACCCCAATGACAAAACACCCAGGCATAAGATCAAGAATGTGGTATATCCTGCCACTTTCACTGAGGATTGTGATGACTTCTACATTGGAGAGACCAAAAAACCTCTGCATAAAGGGATTGCCAAACACAGGAGAGCCACCGCTTCAGAACAGGACTTCACGGTCCATCAACACCTGAAGGACAAGGGCCATTCTTTTGAAGACGGCAAAGTCCGGATTCTGGTCAGAGAAGACAGATGGTTCGAGAGAGCAGTCAACGGAGCCATCTTTGTCAAAACAGAAAAAAAACATCTCTGAATAAGGGAGGGGGCCTCAGACACAACCATTCACAGACATATAACGCCGTAGTGGGATCAGTACCAGGACGGATTTGCACACACGGACCGGGCCCATCTGCACCCTCCAAACAACCAGGAAAGATCCACCACCAGAACCAGCCCCCCATAGCTTCCACATGAGCCTCAGGTCATGTGATCCAACAGGTTTCACTCCTTTGTTTAGCTTTCCCTTTTCACATTCCAATTCAGGTAATTCCACAAAGGTTGCTCTTCTGTCCCCATCGAACGACACCCCCATTGGCATAACGATACCCCTTGGACCTAGTTTCTGCCGATCAACTCTTAGATTCACATAACGAGCCACTATAGCCTAGACCTGCCCAAAACCCTGGTAGTTCTATTCAGAACTGCCCACAGGCCAGTAGAACTGAAGAAGCCTCTTGGATGAGGGGTGAAACGTCTTCAAGAGATGAAATTCAAGTCCAGTTGCCATGACACGAAAAACACCAAAAGTGGGTTAAGCAGGTCGCTCCAAAGCCTCGGAGTCACGACTGCAAAGACTGTCAGCTCTTATGTTATGCTGGGACAAGAATTTCTGGCTTGAACACCTTTGGCTTCATTACAAGGTCACAGAGAGTTTTTGCGGAGCCTCAACAGGAATCAGTGGCATCTTAAAATTGGTGCAGATCTACTTTATCTAAACTGCCGGGGACACCCAACAAATGACAGCCGACGAGCATCTTTTCCTGTTTAAACTCTAGATCCCAACGTGTAGAATGTGGCCTGGACACAGTTCAGAGATTACTTTTCACACAGCATACAGAGGGAGATTGTCAGATGTGTTCACACACAACAGAAATAGTCTGTACATTTAGGTCAGGGGGAGTGAGGGGTGGCCGAGTGTAAAGGGCGTCCAGGAAGGGGTGTACGACCAAAACACTGTGCTTCTAGCCGCCATGGTCTTTTGGTGTAAGCAATCAAATCTGAATTGTGCCATAACCAAACTTCTAGCGACTCTCTTAATATGATTCAGATATTTTATTTTCGTGTTTTGGTTGGCATTGCTCTTGTATTTCACTCTAGCCAAAGATAACGTTCACTAACTCGCAGGACCTGCTGTGAATAAACAGTCAAAAATGCTCCTGTTTTGCACAGTGGGTAAATCGCAGATAGCGAGGGGTTTATATTGGCTTGGAGTGATTGGAACATCTACTTTCACGCATACCGACGCTCCCGTTACTGCTCAGATCATTTCTGGTTGAAAATGCATTGGTCAAAGCGGCTTCACTGTAATATGCTCCATCATCATAGTTCAAAAGGTCAAGTTTTCAGGATAGTTGTGTGTTGGAGTGGAATAGTTGGATGCCGATTTGAACTCAAGTAAACTAACTAGCATACATACTGTTACAGCCTCCATGTAAAAGACAAGCGTACATACAAGTAAACTAACTTACACCTATGGTAGTCTTTTTTATTTACGTTTTTAATTACTCTACGCTGAGTAAGCACGTAGGAAAGAAAATTGTTTGAATAGTGATAGAGGGGCATACATTTTTTTTTATTAAAAATAAGAATGTTCAGGTTGATGATGGTGTCACAGTTTATGAAATCTTCCCATGATGATGAAACCGTGACTGGACAAAGAAGTTTTGTTTGATGATCACAACCCCGTTCCATATCGGAACAGGACCTCTTGTTCTAAGAAGGAAGGAGGAGGTCTGCCAACAGCACAGAACAGGTGAGAAAAGTGGCAGAATATCCCATTTGCTTTTGAAAATTAAAAGATGCGCGGACGGTGAAAGAGGAGACGGTTTGTGCGAGTCAGAGGAACGAAAGAGTGAGACAGAAATTGAATTAGCAAGTAAAAAAAAAACCAAAAAAAAAAAACCCAGAGCTGGTTAAATAGCCTATCTGCCTAATACTGAGGAGATAGTATGAAAAATGAAAAAAGAACTGAGAACTGCAGACAAAAAAAAGCCCCCAAAAAAGGAATAAAGAAAGAAAAGATGGATGGGTGAGCAAAAGCTCCTGTGAAAGTACAGCTCAGCTGGGGGAGAAATAAGGAGCTTAGGAAATACACTGTATGGAAGCAACGCTACAAAATTCAGAGGCAGAGGGAGAACACTTAATCAGCCAAGCAGAAATGTTATCTCAGTAATTAGATTGCTCTGTATGTATTTGGAGAGGAGCGCAGATATCTCAGAGGAGTTTGCGATACGGAAAGAAAGAAAGAAAGAAAGACAGAAAGAAAGAAAGAAAGAAAGAAAGAAAGAGACAAACCGAGAAGCCGTCTGAAAGAGAAACGAGAGACAAAGATTAACACTATAGAGGGTTGTGATGTAACACGTTGACTCCTTCTCCTGTGCTGGCAACACGGCGCCGCTTCACAGTGAGACGAGTCGGAAAATATGCCAGGCTCAAAATAGAGCCACAGTAAGAAATAAGCAACAAGCAGCCTGTAAATCGGTTCGGTTTCCCCGATGGCAATGAGGATCAGGCTACAGGGGGACCGTCACCAAACAAAAAGGTCAAATTGGGGCAGTAGAGGCCAGTCCTGACAGACAACCCCACCGGCCAATCCCAGCCCCCTCTGCAAAAAACTCCACCTCTACTTCAGTAACCAAGACTGCCAGCAGGTCCTAAGTTTCCCCCACAGGCATAATTAAATCTATTTATCTGGCTTCATCTCCATATGCCCTGTGCCTTTTACCAGCCATTTGGCCCGAATAAGCCTCTATTAATGGCTGATATTAGCAGTTGCACCACCAAAAGAAGCAGTCTGAGGGATAACATCTGCAAAGAAGCTCCACCCAGAGCTAATCATAGTTAAAACAGCTTCAGTTAGAGTCTATTAATAATGTAGGGGGGGGGGGGAGATGCGAGCAGGAGATTCATCCAGCAGCTCAGCTTTCCATGGCTTCAGATTTTATATTTTTCAAACTGGGTTATATCACAGAAACACGTGAACCACGCAGCGCAAATTAGGGACTAGAAAGAGGCTGTGGGAAGAAAATATCATTATTACTCGTACTTCCAGATGTAATGCAATCTAAATAAAATTACATTTACATGAAAAAAAAAAAAAAATCTCTACGCTGGGCCTAATGCTCTGCCCGTGTAGTCAACAACACAGGTTGGAATTCTACCTTATTATTGGCAAGAGGAGAACAATTGTATTATTTGTCTTATAAAAGAGCTTTATCACCATGAGAGAAAAGACAGATGCAGGAAGACAGGTACGAATGCATAGCAGGTTGAGCTGAAAGCAAATATGCGGAAAGCTTTTCTTAAATCAATACTGGGACTCTCCCGAGATACTTTAGTCATAAAAAAAAAAAAAAAAAAAAAAAAGAATTTGATTAAAGAGAGGTTGAGAAAAGAGAAGAAAAAGGTATAGGAAAAGGAGGGGGCAGCAAAGGTGAGAAATGAAGAAGAAAAAAAAGGGACAACGAATGGCAGGCAGGCAAAAGAGAAGGCACGGGGGGATAAGAGGATATGAAAAAGAGCAATTCCAAAAGGGGAGGAAAGAAAAGAGAATCTAAAGAGGGAGGCATGTAAAAGATTACATCTAAAAAGAAACAACAGGAGAAAATGGTGTTTCTCAACAGAGTCGCTAGATTGCGGCGCCTTCCAAGGGCTGTGGTTGAAATATGGGCTTTCCTTTAATTGTTTGCATCCGGATATGTGGCATTTTCAGCAATTTCACACAAAAAAAATCTGTCCCCCATGGCAATTTGTCCTCTCTCTTTCCACTTCTGTCAGGGAAGGCATTAATATTTAATACATGTGCTGTGCGACACTGATCATTCTCATTCCCTGCTTTTGTAATTGGCGGATATAGCAGCTCTGTGTACATGTCAATGAAAAGAAAACGAAGAATGAAGTAAGTTTGTGCATTTTATACATCAGTGTTGAAAACATTTCACACAGGTTTCAACAAATCAAATTCATATTAAAGATTTTCAACTCAAAAGATCCGGGAATGCCTTTCGTTAAATAAGATGCCATTTTGAGGGCAGGCTCCTCCAAATATCATAGAATAAAAACAGAGCAAGAGAGTGTTCTCACTCCACTGCTTTAGCACTTTGTATCGATGTGTGTGGGTTGAATAAACTTCAGGATTAAGACGTTAAGTAAAGAAAAGTAATGATTGATGCCTTGATGCTCTGAAGTTAACTCGCTGGACTGCCATGCAATGTGCCAAACATCCCATCATGGGGAACTTCCACAGACACTCAGTCGTAGGGGGAATCCAAGCAGCAATGGTTTATAGTCCCAACGGGCCACTACATACACTGAACCACATTACCCCATATGCCAGAGGTTGGCCTTTTCTGCCATCAAAGATAAGTCAGGTAATACCCACCGATCTTCTCTAGATCAAAAGTACAATATAATTCTAACCCTGAATTGATACATTTAACTCATAAGAGGGTTGTAGACAGTCTATTCAAATGCACATTTTTCAGATGTTCCTTCCATCGTTATACATTTCAAGGTCAAATCCCTACATGGTTCTGAGCATATAGCTAAAAAAAGTTCAATTCAATTGCGTTTTCTTGGGTTGAGGGTAAAAATCGCAAAATCTCAGAAAACATAACTAAAATTATTCCCTACTGCGACTACATGGCCAACATGTAGCGATCCAAATACATATGTGTATTTCAAAATTTAGTATGACAATCCGGGATCAAGTGAGATTAAAAGTTGTGATGTGAAATGCTTGACATCCTCACCAGATGCTGCTGCTTTATTTACTGTTAAAAACAGTGAGCACCCTGTGTGTGTGTGTGTGTGTGTGTGTATGTGGTTTTTTTTTTTTGTGTTTTTTTTTTTTTTTAATAATTTCCCACTGATAAAAGATGGGCAAAGGCCGAGGTCAACGTGGTTCCAGATGAGAGTGATGTTTGCAGACTGGAAAAGGTTAAACTCTTGGCTCCTCCACGCATTCCCAGACAAGAAACACTTAACCTTCTCTGTCTGGAAGGCAGAGATCAGCCTCTGTGTGTGTCAATGGGGGATATGTGAGAGGGCAAGGGACAACACTGGGGGGAGTGTGTGTGTGTGTGTGTGTGTGTGTGTGTGTGTGTGTGTGTGTGTGTGTGTGTGTGTGTGTGTGTGTTTA
>CAAKHD010016703.1:35061-50566 GCA_901007705.1 Fistularia tabacaria
TAGAGAAAATTAACCACTGGGAGAGAAAGAAAAGAGGAGAGTTCTGGTGCCGAAGCTCTCCTGTGTGTGTGTGTGTGTGTGTGTGTGTGTGTGTGTGTGTGTGTGTGTGTGTGTGTGTGTGTGTGTGTTTGTGTGTGTGTGTGATTAGCAAACCTTAAATGACAGAGGAAGTTCATCCATTATTGTCGAAACACAAACGACTAAATAGGACACTATCGTCATTGGAGGTGTAATCACTTCCTGGCGCCCTTTGCTATGAGCGTATGTTTATGTACCAGCATGTAAGCTCCTATACTAATTGGTCGTGACTGCTTCCTGTGACCACATGAATACCTTTAATTGGTCGGTGAGTGATGGGCAGTCGCTTGCTGAAATGCTGCTAAGCTGTCTGGCTGATACAAATGTGTCTGGACTTCAAACCATCTGTCCCTCCCGGTCAATTGTCATAACTCAATAGAAACTGATGGATCATGAAACTGATCAACACAAATGGAGGTCTCAGTTCGCCGTCTTATTTGATAATTACCCTTTGGGCATAATTCTTGTTTCAAATGCGCAGATCATATTTCCCATTCAGATGAGTCACTGATGATACCAGTGGAAATAAAAACGAAAAAGCTCCATTCGTAAAATTCGATCTTTGTCATTTGAAAACTGTGACACATTAGCGAAGCGATTGCAAGCTTGGTATTACATTTCCAAGTTTTTAGATGAAGACTGCTTCTTACACAAAAGGAAATCTAAATCCACAATAACAATGTGGCAAAAGGAAATCTGATCTGGAGGGAAATTTTTGGCTGTGACAGATGATCAATAGCTATCATTTTTAAATGTCCTTTCAAGATAGACTTGTACTGTGAATCTAGCCATTTTAAACCGCAACAAGTTTCAACTCTTGAATTTCCTCATAACAGTGATAAGCGGTCAAAAGAATGCTCATTCTCAGCATATCAATTCAAATGTGAACAAACTTCTAAAAACCAGCTAACAAAATAAGTAGTGGTGTTGTTGACATGTGACTCTTCTGGAGAGGGATGCAAGAAATTGGCTTGGCTATTGAAAATATAGCAAGGTATGAAAAAGTTGGCACACTAGTCCGTATATATGAAGACTGAGAAATATACAGGTATTTAATGAGACGGTCTGGGAGAGGGACACGAGCAAGTTGTTTGGAAAGCTTATGAACAAAGTAATTAATCCCTTAAATGGTTCAGTGAAGCTACTTCAGTCATTTTACTGAGGAGTAAGTTAAGCTTTATCCCTCCCCTGTCTGCTGAGCAGAAAATAGGTGAGAACTCTGAGCCAAACTGGTTGATGGAGAGGAAGAAAAGCAGGTGAAGCCGGAGCTCGACAGACTAGAATCGCCAGGGCTGTTTTAGCAAGAAAGAGAAGGGGGATTTTGGGAGGTGGGCATGAGAGCTGTAGTGTATGGGGACGATAGAAACGGAGAGGGACGGTGGGGCTGGAGGAACAGGTGTTGTTACTGCCCCCTTATCAGCTGATATTTATGCATGAGGATTTCCTCATCATCTCCGCCGTCAATTCCACATCCCTCTGATATTTGACTGACAGCTCACATCGGCCCCAATAAACCCTGCACATCATTTCAGGAAAAGCTGCCCATTGTGCTGAATGGGGAAATGGAGGGAAAAAGTTAATTTGTTTTTCTGGTGGCTGCTGATGGTGATAGGAGTGGGGTATGTCTGCCTCCGTTGGAAAGTTGTAAATTAGAATGGAGACTCCACGACGAATACAGGCAGCTACCAATGCTGTGAGAAACTTGTTTTTTTAACAATGGCTATAATATGTGACAGTATTTTTAATTTGTAACGACAGAAGCTGTTGTATATTTAGGGAACTTGTGGCCAAATCAGAATTATGAAAAGAAAAAGGTAATGGATGTCTTTTTTACTGAAAACCTTCTCCGTACAATATCTCAGTGTCACGGGGGATTTAGAGATTTGAGGAGTTTGCAGGAAGACCTGCATTTAAAAATGCTGTGGCTAACAAGTTGGAGGTCTTCATAAATACATGTATTATCATTATTGTTATTACTATTATTTGCAATCATTAGAATACTAAGAACAAAAATAAGTGGATGTGTCCTTTATGAGATGCATGCAGAAACGGATACACAGCATTATTTAGTGTAGATGTTTACACTGCTGAATGCATCAATAACTAAATCCACCCTGCTTTAATGAACATATACTGCAAGACTTAACAGTACCTGGGTACATGTGTTTAAGGCAGCCCTGACTGTTAATTCATGGCTGCATCCTCCATATGTGTCAAGGATAGCACAGAAAAGTGATTTGTGGTTTTGCATACATAATTCATGAAAAGATAAAGAGATGAAGTACGAGAGCAATAATGCTTATCCACAGGAGATGGCTGGCCCTTGTGTGCCAAATGTAGAGCCTTATGTATATTTTATAAAAGAGAATACCATTATAAATGAATACCCTTGAAGACTCCTCTCCATATTACTAATGCTAAAAGCCCTTAAACGCCACATGAGATGGCAGATAAAAGAAATCCACATGCACTGCATTAACTAACGTTGGGATTAGGAATGCACCTCAGATTTACCCCCGTCACAGCTTAGAGTCACCCACACAAACATGTCATTGGTATTTTTGGGGGGGAAAATCGAAACATCCCACCTGACTATTTGGGCCCGTTTCAACACTCCGTCACCACTCAGTTTTGTCAATCAATGCTTTTATGTTTCAGTCTAAATCGGGTCAGTATTATTGGCATGTACTTTATTTTGTTTTTGTCATTTTAAACATGCAATCCCTCTTAATTCCTTGTTTTGTGCAGACGAAAAATTACTATTTATGTATCTGAGTGAGGTTAGCAATGGCATGATATGACACAATGACTTTACGGGAGGCATCTGGGATCTCGGAGATGGACATAGAAATGCCTTTAGTGGGCTGAGTAATGACAGGAGGAAGTTACATGGGGCATTAAGAAAAAGACAGGCTTTAGGGGGTGCACAAAAAAATTGACATTTTCATAACAGAGAGTTGAAAGGGCTTATCAAAAACCTTAAAAAGGGAAGGGAGCAAGGAGGCAAGGGAAGGGAATGAGGAGGTGGTGTGCACAACAATGGCGGTAATCCATCAGAAATCATTGTGCGGTGGGTCTATCCACTTTGACAACACGGCGTCTGGTTCTATGGAGCACAGCCCACCAGTGACTACCTTTCATGCCTGCACATCCTGCTGCTCTCCGATAGGATAAGAGCGGAACGGACAGTGCTAATTGGCTTGCTTCCCTGTCAGATCTCTTCAGCACTGCAAACAGAGGATTGAGAGAGAGGGTGTATTGCGTTGTATGTGGATATGCAAACAGCAGATTGAAACATGGGTTTTCATGTCCATTATGTTATCGGAAGGGTGCTGGGGCCCTGTCTCAACTAGATGTGTGCCCTTGGTGACAGCTCAGCACTGATCCTGACTGAGCGAGTGAATGACTGCCATCACACGAGGACAGACGGGATGTGTCAGTGTCGAATTGGGCAGGTTGGCGAAACGAAATACTTAGCATTTGAAGCAAACGGAGAAACATGCACCTCTTATCGGAATTAAGACTATATAAATACAAACAGCATCACCCGATCGATGTCACTGGGGTGCTACGTGCAGTGGCATAATCAGAATCATAAGCCATATCTTTCAAACCTCGAACCTCTGATGAAGTCTTTTTTGTTGGATCAACCATCGTGTAACCAACCCTTGCACAAAGACTGAACAAATATGAGCTTTGGCTTTGATGAATACATGAGAATGCCAAGATCAACTTAAAGGTTGTTCCAGTTCTTGCTTTGCTTTCTATATGAATTAACATTTTCGGTGAATGTTACATTGAAACTGCGTGACACTTGAATCCCCTTATCAGGTTAGCTCCCTTGTTCCCTGCGAATGATGCTGGGATGCTGGGTGAAGAAAGCTGAAATGGCCCAGGTCCAATGTTAGTCTTTCTGCAGCCTGTCAACAGTGCACCCCCTGAGGCTACATTTTGGGCGAAGGCTTCACCGCCGTCTACTGCATACAGACGAGAAGAGAATCGTCTGAAGGCCGTCGCCATTTGTCTAGGCTTATTTAGCAATCACAAGGACAAGATGTGAACGGGGCTTTGAGAGCTGGGTGATGAAAAAGAGTGGAGGGCAGTTAGATCTGATTCAAGAACAGTAGGGAGACGGAGATAGAGATCATACAATCACACAGCTGCTCACTTGCATGCATTTCAGATAAGTACGGAGTACCTGAACACTGCTGAGCCACCAAGAAAAGAAACACCAGGTAGCAAAACTATGTATTTGAGAAATATTATCAGAACATTGACTTTTCACACTATTCATGCAGCATAATATCCAGTGACAACAGCCAGACTAAATAGGAGAAACTTCAGGATTTCATTGCACACTTTAAAAGAAGTCGCCTGGTGCTGGAAACAAATTTGTAGAGCTGTGAAAAAGCTCTCTATCAAGAGGACTGTGTATACAGATTTAGCTAAACCAAATGTTCCCACAACAAATATGTGATTTCAAGAGGTCACCTTAAATTCAGCTGTTTGATGCACACTGCTGCCAAAAAACAGCTTGTTCTTCAAATACAGCTGAAGTGAAACCAAACATTTATGGCTGCTGAAAGGACCAGGCTCACGTCCAGCATTTATTGTTTGTGCTGCTATGGCGCACACTTTCGCATCAGAGGTAAGCTGGGGTCGCGTTTAAAATTTAGACTTTTTTCGAATGCTGCGATTGGAATAAAACAACAATATGAGACACACAATTAGATTGAGCAGCACAACACTCCAGCTAATTAAGTCATAGTTCAGGTTCAATAATGACCAACTCAGCCAGATAAAGGCCAGAGGGGAGAGAGACTGGCAGTGGTGTGCATGTGTCTGTGTGTGTTTGTGTACATGGTGAAACCATCTTGAACCTTCTTACACTGAGACTATTGAAGCTTGAAAATCCCTCTACTTCAATGCTAAGATAGACAGTAGGTTAGTTCTGAAAGTGTCTACGGTCATTTCAAAAGGCTCTGAAAGCAAAAGAGGAGTTGTGTGCATTTGTGAAGTTGTCTGCTTTCTTATCTGTCGGTAACAGCATGAAAAGTATATCGCGAATAAATGCCAGGATTGTATCAGAAATGTACAAAAGGCCTTCAATATCAAAGGGGATGTGGTGGCTCCTGTTCATGTAGTGATTTTTAAAATGATACCGTTGATTTTTAAATCACAATCAAGTCAGTCTAAGCAACGTGGCTTGAATATAAAAATTTCAAGACACTGAAGAATTTCACTGCTGTGTACGTCCTCATTGATCTATATGGAACAAGCCTTGCCTCATTCTGGCAGAAGTCTTCAGGCCAGCTCCCTGATTAAAGACGTGTCCAAAATCGCTCGGAAATATTTTTGCAGTCTCCAACTATCGCATTAAAATAAACTAAACTGTGCTGTTGCAGGTTCTTGGCTGCAGTGTTCTCAGCCAGTGCTCTAAATGCAGTGTTTTAACGATGGAGCTGACAGGGAATGGAAACAAGGGTGAACAGAATTATCCTCGTTTTTTCATAGACCTCGAAATTCCTTGATAAATGGATAAACATTGCAGAAAAAATGTTCATTAGAATATTTATATTAAATTAAATGAAGAGTACAGGAACCACAAATGCATGAAATATAAATGCAGTGGCATCCCTCTGCCATTCAATGCCATTCAAACACATCAATGTACCAGTTAGCAATGTGGCATTTTCAATTTGTTCATTTTTGCTGTATTAGTCTGACATGTACAATCAAGGGCAGACCGGGGCAGGTAAATCATATTGGGAAAATGCAATGCAATGATATTTTGGATAGGCTTGACCCCCAAGCACAACCCTGCTAAAATGTGTTCCTCCACCTTTGTGTGTATGTATGTGTGTCCTTCATCTCGCCATTCTATCCACTGCCGGCATAACCGTGTGAACATCTCTTCCATTAATGCCCTTGACACTGTGGCCGATTGGATTCTTATCTGCCATTTGTAGGGTAACACTCAGCCTGCTCTATCTCTCACGACAGCCTAATTGAATCTCCAGTGTTGGATGTGAGGTGATACACTGGCCACACCATGTCACTGCCAATAGATAAGGATTGCTGGTGGAGGATTGGACCACCACAATAAAAATGGGTACACATTGATAAAGGGGTGACAAGCAGTTTGGCCAGGTAGTGTGTCTGTGGACTTTTCCAGGATTGAGAGATAATGGATACCCTCCATTACTGAGAAGGTTGTGTTCAAATCGAATAATCCAACATCCCATAATCCTGCTGTGGCGAGTGGATAATTTGTTGAAATGTAACCAAGGGAAAGTAGGACAGGGTAGTGCTGTCTCCCTACATCAACCTAAACCCTACTGTTGTCATATAAACATATTTACAAACTTATTTACATGGTTTATGGATGGAAAACGAAAGTGAAAGTACTAATTCACCTGTTGAAAGCAAATGCTTTTTCTTGTGGAAAAGAGATAATGAATAAATATTCTGAAAATGAATACCACGCTAAATAACTGTTTTAGCTAACAGTTTCTTTGGTGATTAAGTGTCAATTTGGAGAATCCTGATCCTCTGAGTGTGGCTTGAACAGCTTTCTTACATTCATCCTCAACTTAACAACAAAGGACTAACTTTTAACCTGTTTGACATATAAATATCCAATAAGCTGGAAAAGGATCAAGTTAAAATACCATTGTTTTTGATGTTCCTGGCTCACAACAACTGTTTGATGAATTGTCCTACCTTAAAAGACCAAATCCTTTTTTCTTGGGCTTCCTCTCCGAATCCCCCACAGGATCCCCCGGTTTCTTTTTTCCCTTGGCCTTCTTCTCTTTCTTTAACCCTTTCGTTTTCTTCTTCTTCCCATCCACCGCGTCCAGGTCCTGACGTGAAGAGCTGCTCGCCGGTGTCTCATGACCAGAGCTGTGCTCTGACAGGTCGTCGTCTGGGGAAACGAAGTCAAAGGAGACAGTGAGTGCACAGATATGGCAGGCACACACACAACAGTCCTATGTAGCTATTCAAGCAATTCCTGTAGCAACTTCAGTCATTCATACCAATTTGTCGATATGAATTTAAATCTGAGAATTCCCATCAGTTCAAATCACATAATTAGAGAGTCTGCTTCCTATTGTATTATCCACCTGGTACAATTTTCTAAAGGGGATTCTTCCTCGCTCGATTTGTGAGCAAAGAACGGCCAGCGATCGATTTGTACAGACTGTGACGCCCCGTGAGGTGAAGAGATTTCTTTATTTTGACTTGGCTTGCTACGTTGCAAGCTGTTGAAAATATGCAGTTTATTTTATATTTTACACCAAAGGAACTAAACTGCAATAATTCTGCCCACTATTACGAAGATAGATATTTTCACGCTTTGGATTTTCATTCTTAAAATTGTCCGTTAAAATTCTGCATGAAATACAAAATTTCATGCCAACAAGAAAACTTTAATCATAATTCTAAATCACTCAGACACAAGCTCACAGACATAACTTTGCACAAATCTGTGGGTTCACAAGGTAGTGCATTAAAATTTGCTGCTGTAAGAGATAAAGTTGTTCTTTCTAAATTGCTGAGTGGATAAAAATCCTGTAGCATTTCATTAAAGCTAAGCACTGTCCCTTGGCAGGCCCCCAGCCATTCGGGAGTGAAATTCTACAATGCCAGCGTCTATCCCTGAGGCTTTCTAACACAGTGGCACTCCCGAATGGCTGGGGGCCTGCCACTGTGTTGGAAAGCCTAAGGGATAGACGCCGGCCTTGTAGAATTTCATTTGAAATTAATGCAATGTCAAGGAAATAATCTTTTACTATCGAAACGGTGACAATGACACAGTAAAAATGAGATCATTTTGCTTCCTTCTTTTTGGCAGATATATTGCGAAGTTTACATCTCTTTTAAAAAGCAAAGTCTGAATAAAGCATTCTTTTTTTTGGTGCACCGGTTCTTATCGCCCCGCCGTCCCTTGACCTTTTATGAATCTTACCGTCTTCGGAGGGTCCGTCATATGACTTGTCGATGGCAATGCGGAAACTCTGGTTACATCCCCGCCCCCGGACCACGTGCAGGCGTGGACGGTGAAAGGGCACCTGTGCCTGAATGTGACTCTGCCTGGCCTCGGACACAGCCGTTTGGAGGCTCTCCAGAGAGCTAGATTTCCAGAGTCCCAGGGTCGGGCCCAGAGATCCATCAGCTGATGGCTCTAAAAAAGACAGACAAGTGAGACATGGTCATAATGGCCTGAGAGTGACAGTGCACTGAGTTATAAATGGGAGGGACAGAAGACAGGTGATATTAAGGTGTTGGTCAATGAAGTTGGAGCCTTTTTTTCCTGCAAAAATATCCGTAAATTCACAGATAAACGAGGCAGACAGAAAGGCGACTTGGAGATGGTATGTCTTTATATCAATCGAAAAGAAATTTCAGATAAATAAAGGGAGAAAAACTGCACACACTTTTCAGTCAAGCCATAACCACCTAGTCGTGGTTAACCAAAGAAAGATTGGCTTGCAAAGACTGGACTTACAAGGATTTACAAGGATTTGACATTATTTCGGATCTTAATTCAAAATTACTCTTGACCTGGTTACTGGATGCATGTGGCCGTATCCATGGCCATTAAACAAAATGCAATGACAGCCCGTCTCATGCAAGGTTTTCAAGGTTTTTGGATTACAGTGCCTTCAGTAAGAAGTTTACGTCTTCTTCAGCGACTTGAAAGTAAGAAACAAATGGACGAATTAAGCCATGAATCTTGCTATTATAATCAAGAGTAGAACCAAAATATGATACAGGATTAGTAGATTAAGTTTGGAATTATTATTTGGAAAATCTACATTTTTTCTGTTTTTGTGTCACTGGAATAATTAATTCCTTTGAACCATTCATCCCTTGAAGCCGAATGTGATCAAAACTAAAGGCCACATTTAAAAATTGCAAAAAAACACAGTTTGAATTTCTCAGATACCAAAATTTGAAAGATTTGAAATTTAATTGTAAGATTCTTGGATAAAATCTCAAGAAAGTTTGAAACAGAAATATACAGTCAAGAGGGTGGAAAATATAAAGAAGAGGGGAATGTTCCTAATATGAGGATCAAGTCGGTGAATGGGGTGGGGAAAGAATGGAGCACTTTGAAACATGACAGGTTTATGCAAAAAAGCTAAAAACGGATGGGAAAAAATTGAAGTGCCATCACACATTTGGATATGGCCTTCAGTAAGATACAGAAAAAGCAGGTTGAATGGAGGAACAGGAAGGCCAGGAGTGATTCAACAGGGGACAGAGGAGGTGGGGAAGATGCTCTGGAATGGTTGGAAACATGCGAGGATATGAAGAGCGGTAGGAAACACGGGGAGAAGTGATACAAAAGGAGAAAATGAAGTCAATGTCATGCAGACCCGGCTGCTGCAAAAGTCTGCCTCGCAGGCTGTGTGAGAAATTGAGGGAAAGAGAACCGGCAGCTGGAGAATGCATGGAAGAGAGACCTGTCTATCCACCCACCCATTCAAGCTTTATATGGCGGTGGAATGGTGATACATATTTTTCAATCACGTTACTGAAAAGATGCAAGTGGCAATTTTTCCCTCAAACTTTTTTTCTGTATGGATGACTTCAATGCATCACGGCACCCGGTGCTTAAGACATGTTTCTATGGTTTCAAAGTGTTGAAATGGAGCAGGGGAAAAGGAGGTGAAACTGAGGCGACCGCAGAGTCAAATAGAAGAGGAGAAAGTACGCAGTGTTGCTTCCTTTCAAGTCCTAAATTGACTTTCTGAGAAGAAGTGGGATTTATGGGGAATAAGGGGTTATAAATAGAGAGGGGGGAGCGGCCTTGAATAAAATGCTCAATTTGAGAGGCAGGATTTGTGTCACAAATGTAATTACAGCTGTCCAGCTTGCAGCCTGATAGAATTAAGCTCCTCGCCAGAGCAATGCTGCACCATACCCAGCAAGATGGTGTGTGCCTGTGTGTGTATGAGGGCTATTGTGCAAACCACAAATTGTCACAATTTGGTCCAAGTTAAGAAAAAAATGTTTTAGTCACGATACAGCTTACATGAGATAGTGGTTTGTGTCCTTTACTGCCTTAGGTGAGAGATGGAATATGAGCACAATTCACTTTTGCTACAGTATGTGTTGGTGTCCATGGGTCTGCAAGTTCCCACATTCCATGCATGTCAGGTATTTGAGGCTGGAGGTAAATGAATAATGAGGATTTAATAGGACGGATGAGTGGGGGAGGGGTGGTTATCACTGCCAGCTCGATCCATTGGAGGGTGAAATCAGCGTTTATCACATATTGCTGCCCGCCGTGCCAGCAGATGCTCTTGTGGATCCATTCACATTATGTCTGCTTGACTACCACTGATTCAAATTGGTGCACATATTTGACAAACTGCCTAACAGCCCGACAGGCAAGGATGATGGGCATTGCCTAGCTACAATAATATTACATCCAAACTGCAGGAAGAACTTCACACATTTGCATGTACCTACTTGACTACCCCTTGTCAATATGTAGGGGAGCTTGGTTTTGCTGAAATGACTCTCCAAGTTTAACTAAGAGTAAATAATATCCTTTTGTTGAGTTCAGTGTCCATGTCAGTTCATGTGAACAAGACATGGTGGGTGTTGCAGAGCTTTGAGGAAAAGTGCCTCGGGGAAAAAGGATTTCAAAGAAACTTAACTTAAGACTTGAAGGCACAGGGGCACAAATTAGCTCAGAACCCGAGGACAAGGATCGAACCATTCTTATTTAATCCTTTAACATGTAATAATTTGATTTGATAAGAATCTATTGATGGGCATTAAAATCTTATACTTGAATTATCCTCTTACCCCACATTGACCTGAAGTTCTCAAATCATAAAACTAAATAAAAACATTAGTAAAATGATACCGTAAACCTTGAGGTAATTAGATATGAATTTACATATGAAATATGTAAAGCAGGGCATCAAAATTAGCATTTCATAATGTGTGTTTGGTTTTTACCAAAAGAAAAATGAAACCTGCCGTTCCTCTTATCACAGGGGGTCTTCACCTATATCAGGCTTTTGCGTGCACTATCATGATTTTGACTGTACCCAATATGTAATGAGATTCAACAGTTTTTGTTCAGAACACTGAGGACAGTGTGAAAAGGAAATTGTCCAAGGTGTTATCAAATGTGGGAAAAAGATAGTAAGTATTCAACCTGAAATTTGACAGGTACCAGTTATCACTTGAAGCCAGGGACCGCTGCACATCAAGGGAATCAGTCAGTTGTCATCTAAAATTTCTCATCAACAATCTGCATTATCTAAAAGAATGCAAGCATCCGCGTAAAAGAACATCTGCATGGTGCAGACGCACAGTCTGCTCACACAGCAAACCCACATTAACCTCGATGTCACAGGCTGTGCCTCCTGAGGAGCTTGTCTGCTTGTGTCTATATTGAGCAGACGTACAACTGTTGAAGTCTTTGCCTGAAACATAGCCTCTGGGTTGTGCAGCGCTGAAAGGCCCTGCAAGAGCTTACACTGCTCCTATCATTGTGCTTTGTACCTGGAAAAATGTCACCTTAAAAGTGACTGTGACATACATCAAACCTGTGCCTATTGAATACTGATGCAACTCATTCTTCCCTGCAGAGGTTTCATACTTGTTCATGTTCTGGACATCCAGTAAGACTCAGTTTTATTTTTATTTCAATTGATTGATTCATTTCTGCTCAAAAGGAAGTGTTCTATTTATAGATAATGATTGATCATTGAATTGAGTGGCAGTTGAACCTTTTTTTTTTTAATATTTCTAATGTTTTTTTTCCTGACTGTTTGGGTAATTTTGAAAGTACATTGATTTTAAGTATGGAGCATAATGTCACATCACATAGGAGGGAGACTACAAATAACCCAACAATATCCATGTCACTTAATCCTTGAGTTGAACAAAACCGCAAAGCTTGGAGTGAATATCCAGGCTCCTCAAATTGAGTTGCTAGACTGTTTAAAAACTGTATGAAATCTATACAGCATTATTGAACTAGCATTTAATCCAAATTCATTTAAGCCATTTTAAATAATGGCCATAAATGATTAGATGTCAATTTTATGAAACTAATGTATCTGAAATATTTTTCAACATGTGTGCTTCCTTCATTGTGCTAATATTCAGTACAACACAGATCTGTTCTGGCAGACCAAGCATAGCCACTGCAATGTACGACCAAAATACAAATATGGAGAATTGATTGCACGCTGTGTTTTAGTTTTTCTTTTTCATTAAAAAAAAATAAATACAGGAATATTTTTTTCATAAACTGAACTTTTAAAATAGCTTATTGAATTATTTCATAAATCAATAGTTTTAACATTTACCTATCAACTGGACAATATTTTTGTTTGCAGCTAGCTAGTCTTTGAAACAAACTTTGATAGGATGCCACAGTTACAAGAAAGTGTCCCCTCCATCAATACTACCGGTGGTAGGCTGGAGGTGAGTTTGTGACTAAGAGGGTGATGGTGGAGGGAGACAATTCTGCAATGAAAAGGGGCTTGTTGCTCCTGGCCATTTATCCATAAATGGGGCACAGGGGAAACCCACCCTGCTGCTCCACTGCATACACACACACACACACATGGATGCATTTTCCAACTTGTATCCAATGAACCTACCGATAACATATGGAGCCGTGGTTTCAAGCCAGTAAAACATGTTATATAAAAATATGACAGACGTCTTTAAAAGAAATATTGGTCTCAGTGTTGCTAAATAAATATTTGATTAAATGGGCAGGTCAGGGGTGAAGGGCATATCCCTCTGAAAGCCCCTCTTTCATTTTTCACCATTTCAAAATTCTACAATTCAACCAAAGCCAGAAAAGTTACTGAATAACTAAAACCTGTGACCTCATTTCAATTAATGTTTGTGAATGCATCTACATCATTTTAACTTGACAAAAAAAGGAAAGGACTGCACTGTCACTTTACTAATCCCCATTGTCTCAGCTTAAATGAGATATAGTTAATTTTTCCATAAAATATCAATTGGATCAAATCCATCCAATTGATTATATTCCTTCAGACTAAAGAGCATAACTGTAATTTTGTTTATCTTCTTAATCAAAAAATCTGGACAAATCTATACATTCAGTAGTCCCCTTCAAAACTGAATAAAGAACATCTAATGTCCAACTTTCAATATGATAATTATTTCATGACATGAAAATGGTGCAGTCTTCAGGCAGCATTTGACGATACTCGTTGGAATTTGTACCCAAGGCGGAGTTGGCCACGAACTGATGAGACGCATTAAAAAACAAGAATCCAATTCACCATTGGGACACTGGTTCATCCAATCCAAGCCAGTCTTATTCATGTTGAGGCCAATCAAAACTACACTCAAAGTCCAGAGTTGTCCCATCATTACCATCACTCTTGAAACACACTACTTCCCATCAGGGGCAAAAGATGGAACAGTGACTGTGTTCAGCTGTTACGTAACATTTGGGTATTGGGACATATGAGCCGTATGTACTCCGATTCCTCACAGATGAATTGCTTCAATAACTGGGGGGGAGCTTAAAAGACTATTTCTTAATTACTGCGTACATTTACTGCATTCCATCAGCATGGTGGGGTTGGCAAAATATCAATGTGGGTTTCGGTGGAGTGCGTGCGAATTGCCTGTGCCATTTGTAAATGCACGGCCACTAAAAAAGCTTAGTGCAATGAGGGAGTGCGAAATATTGCATACAGTAAAGTGAGACAAACACACAATTTTGTAATGTTGGGAGTGAGCAAATGGAGACTGAGCACATCGTCTATATTTCCAATAGTAAAGGTACTGATGTTAAATTTGACATAAATCAAGACTGGCAGTATGTCAGTATAGTGCAGTAATGAGTGCTTATTGGCTGTCAAAAAAACAAACAAAAGAACAAATGTATTTTTTTTGTCAGAAGACAATGTTTATGTGATGCCAAAATGAACACATGGTGCTGACCATGTTATTTGTGCTGATGAATGATTCATGGTCATCCTATCAGCTCCACGTGGTCATGAATAGTCCCCAGCCATCCATAACTCCATACTCAAACAATTCACGTGAATGTATTCAAAAAGGTTTTTCAACTGGAGGTTGTTTATACACCTAAACAGCGGAGGTTTGTATCGCATCCGGACAACCTTGGAAATTTCTCTCATAAGGCATTCATTAGAGAACAGTTTTGTAACATTTAGCGAGAGAAAATGTTTTGGTTCTTCCAAAAAAGTGGATGCATTGTTTTTTTTACATTAATAATTGGGACTTTGCTATCTGCTGCATCCATTAAAACTTTTTTCTTTTTTGTTTATACATATATGATATGTATACAGCGGATTCCTAGGATGCGATTTAAATTTAGAGTTTCAGTTTAACACAAAAAACTGCATGAGAAAATGATGACTCAGAATGACAAAGGTCCTGAATGCATCAGATCATTTCAATTGCATTCTAAGTGTATTACCGGAGTGTGTGGCTTTTTATCATCTCTCAACCAAATCAAAATAAAATTAAAGCAAAAAAAAAATAAAACATAGGAGCACAAGCACACAGATGGGACCTTGTAGTCGCAGAATGATACATCAATTCAATCCAGTGACTCTTAACTTCAATCAACAAGCTGGATGACAGAGGTTGGAGAATGGTGGTTGTGTGCACGCGCACGCATGCGTGAGTGCATGTGTACGTGCACGCTTTGGTGAATGACAGCAAGTAGCAGAGCTACAGAGCAGCCAAACAAAGCATGAAAAAAAGGTGGCACCCACAATGCTGGCAGGATGCCGGCTCAGTTTAAAGTCTCGTTGTGCAGAGAGGAAAGAAGCCCAACTAATATGCGCAATGGGTGACGGCGCAGTGGCTCGGTGTGGGGGTAGACATTAGCTAACCAGCACTAAACATCCACACAATCACACCCAGAAAAAAAAAAACACAAAAAAGAAACGGATTAAAAAAAAAAAACTTAAAAAAAACACACAAGAAGCTGGCAAATGAATCTTACATGTCCATGAGATGAAGATGTAGCGTTGCAAAAGCTCAATACCTGTGTGTCATGATATGTATGTGTTTGTGTTATGGTTGAGGTCTCAGGTACACTGTAGCTCAGCCTGCTGCCAGGGGGCATGATAGTGAGATGTAAGGGAGAGTAAAAGAGAGGGGAGGTTGAGTTAAGGGACATCAGTCTATTACTCCTCTGGCTATTTGTGGAGTGTGCACACATCTACGTGAACACACCCGAGCACGTGCCCCTACACACACACACACACACACACACACACACACACACACACACACACACACACACACACACACACACACACACACACACACACACACGCAAACGCACACACACACACACACAATAAAAACTCACCCCAGCTTCCTGCCGATGACCATCCTGTGACTGGACACCCTCTATGCC
>CAAKHD010016703.1:50586-61039 GCA_901007705.1 Fistularia tabacaria
CTTTCTCCTCTGGCTATTTGTGGAGTGTGCACACATCTACGTGAGCACACCCGAGCACGCGCGCCTACACACACACACACACACACACACACATACACACACACACACACACACACACACACACACACACACACACACACACACACACACACTCCCTCTCACACACACACACACACACGCACACACACACACGCACACACACACACACACACACACACACACACACACACACACACACACACGTACAAAGAGGCACAAAAGCTGCCATGCTAGGGTTGACTTGGTAGAGGAAACGCCAAGGCTGGCGCATTTTATCATAATCACATAAGGCTGAACAGACACAGCTATAGAGGACTGGGAGATAACAGAAAGACGGAGAGAATAAAAAATGATCAGCTTGTTGAGGAAAAGAGAGTCCAAGCGATCACAAATAGACAATAGCATATCTGAGACGGGGTAAGACTTCGGTTAAGTATTGAGAAGATACACAACGGAGAGTGGGGATCAGAATAATCAAGACAAAAGTCCGAGATCCGGTGCGGTAGGGAAGATGGAAGTTAAAAAGATACAAAGAAAACCTCGATAGCTGAATTCAAAATGCCGACTCCTAGAATTAGAGAATTGAGAGGGGAAAAAGAGGCAGAGATGCACTTCTTAGGGGAAGTGAGAAAGATGGAGAAAAAGGAAAGGCAGTTAGGGGAGTGAAGGGCTCCTTACAGCGGCTCTAGCCAGAGAGAAAAAGGGTTTTAGCCAAATTAAAGAAGCTACGCAGGCTTCTTGAAACCATCCATCTAATGAAATATGTCAAAGCCCATAAAGAAACAGAGGCCACTTAAAGGAGGAGGAAGGGGTGAGGGGTGTAACGCGGGGAGATAGGCAAATACACTGCGTCAGCAAAAATGAAAAACACGCAAAAGCCCTGTCAATACCCATTAGCTGAGGCATCACTGGGATGCAAGAAGAAAACAGGAAGAAGGACCGATGCTGAGCAGAAATAGATTACTTTATTTATCATGGGTCACATACTGTATGTCACAGGTGCTTATCATATATTCCAGTAAAATCACAGCGTCAGAGGAGGTGGGAGGAGTAGGTGGTCCGGGGTATCAGAGAGAAGAGGAGGAGGGCAGAGGTGAAGCCACGACTGGGAATGCTGAGTGGGGGCATTTTAGATCAGCAGCAGTGCTCAGGCATTTGTATGCCACTGGCAACAGGCTGAGTTGACTGTTGCAGGAGGATTTAAGATATCGTGGAATGAGCTTGCGTCTGTGTGTGTGTGTGTGTGTTTGGCTGACAGATAGGCCTGTCATCTCACATCAAAAATAAAATGCTGGTCATGATTCTGTTCTAATATAAGGCATTTTGCCAATCTAAATTGCAGTGAGCGCTTGATGAGTTGCAACCTATTCACGTTCCTGAACCGCTCAATTAAAATGATCACTACTGCTGCCTGACTACAATCCTGACGGTCAGCCAGGTCTGCCACAACATACTCGGACTTATAATCTGTACCACAGCTACCCATGACAGTCTCTGTCAACCAGTGCTGGCCACTGAGAAACAATGCCGGAACAATTATGTCGGACTCTGAAGAAATTAAGTACTTCTCTATCTGCTCCTATCGCATCACATACCTCGACATCAGCCCAGGACCTGCTGCATGTAAGTTACGCTAACTGTTAGTGATCCACTCCGACTATGCTGCGTTGTCATCAGCACTTTGTTATATTTTGTCAATGTCACAAGCACAACCGTGCAGCGTTCAATAATTTGAATATCCAAAGATGCACTCAAACACGCCTTGGAAGGTAGTAGGCTTGCAGTGAAAACTTAGTTGCTGTTGCAATGCTTTGGCACTGGAGTGTTTTTTTATGACTAGAAGAGGCTTTGAAACCACATAGGAGAAGGAATCGGTGCTGCCTTTTCCAAGTCTAAGAGATTGTTATTCTCCAGGACATTTTAATGACACCATTAGATATGACAGAGTGATTGTGCCCAGACAGGTCTTTATTCTTTATTACAGCAGTGAGAATTGACTCGTCTTCAAATGAGTTCATTTATTATTCCAGAATAAAGAGAAAGACATTTTTTCAAACGGTTCGTGTCCAAAGACAAATCATTTGAAACATGAGATGGCCAGTTTTATCCGCTTAAGGGGCAGCATTGATAGTAAAGTAGGAGAATGTTTAAGATAATTTAAAGGAAATGTTTTCTGAGGTTTCTTCTATTTTTTTCTGAAAGGGGAAAACTATACACCAGGGTGTCAGGTTTCCAGCATTTTCCAGTGCCAGTGTGAACCTGGATTGGGTGTTCCTAATATTCTCAAGAGATCGTTTACTAGAACATTTCTGAGACAATTTGAGTGACAATCCAGCAGGTGTGGCAGTCAGGATTGTGCATCCAAAATAAACAGAATCCTGTTGAAGTGCTAACAGTCTGTATCTTACACTCGTTTTGAATTGATGGTTCTACAAACTATTCTGTCAGCCTAGTCAGCATCTTTAAGAAATGTATTTATATTACATATTTTTGTATATGTTTCTCACTGTGACATATATTTTTCTGCTGTATGTGTACTTTGATATTGATTTTGCTGATTGAAATATTGATAATCTGTATAATCATATAGTTTTTGATCAAATTGATCATAAGTAGTCTCGAAATGAATGGGAGTGTGGTTACTCCCACGCATCAAATTTGATCAGATATCTCAGAATTCATCCATAGAACCAGCATGAAGGTTCTTTACCTCAGTTACATTTGTTCATTAAATAAGTAATCCCTGTCTTACTCCTTACAATTTTCTAGCAGCAGACTTAAACAGGAAATTTCAAGAGTCATAGGGGAGTCTTCAATTTTAAGACAGGCACTTATAAATAAAATGTGTTATTATTAGTATTATTATCATTATTATGATTATTGTAATTTCTAGTACAATAGACAACCAGACTTTTCCCAGTCTTGGTGCTTACGACGATATCAAACATGTTTAATATTTTTGCAGGTCATTGTGTCACGTCACTTTAAAGACTGAATCAACAACCAACAGAGGAGCTCAAACTAAATGGCAAACGGGAAACCTGGTAACAGCATGATGGGAAAAAGACTGCATGATGGGAAACAAATCTAGTTTGGGTTTTCAATGACGTTTCAAAATCTTTGCAAAGTCGTTCGATGTAAGATCTCCAGCCTTTAGTCTCGGACTTCGCTGCAGCGAGGCTGGGACTTAAAACTCTAAATACAAATATTCAGATGGGAGCTGGTGTGAGATTATAGTTTTGCCCGAGTCTTTTCAAAATGTTGTCAAAGTCTTAAGGTGTAAGTCCAGCATAAGGCACATGCCCAACGGTGGATTGCACAATGACAATTACCTAATAAGGTAAACAAAACATGGATCTAAGCAATTTCGCTATGTAATAATTCCAAGGAGGCCTTTAAATTAACTGGTGATTATTATAGTCAGACTTGAGTTTGCAGTGTATTAGTTATTATCATTTGTTGCCATTAAGTAGCACTGACTAAGTCGACCCTTTTCAAACAGGGATAGTAGATTTATTGCATCATCTCAATAGATTTTAAGAATCTCATTCGCTCCAAAGCATAAGCACATGAAATACTTTTTCCTGCCGTCAGTAACAGTAGCATGCAATATTACAATGTTACATCACTCCGTAAAAGCTCTACTTTGACTTGACTTCTCGAAAACGAAAAGGCATACCAAGGTAGAAGCTATTTTAATGAAAGACATATGCTGCCAGGTGGCCGGGGATTAAATACTGGGATCCCGCTGACCTGGACTGGTATAAAATGGGCGCGCTCAGACACTAAGTGATTCACAACTTCGGTTTGTCAGGCGTGATGGAGGGAAGGGAAGATAATGGAAGAAAAGGAATTGGAGCAGAGGTGAAAAATTACATTCTTCATGCCGAGGGTTAGCTTGTTTTTGTGCATGGACACGTTTAACTGTTGCACTGAGAGTTAAAAACAAAACAAAGGGTTTTTGTATGCATATGTAGATTGCATTATACTCACCATTTCTCTGCCTGACCAGGGATCCCATATTGCTCTCATCCGCCACTACAATACAGAAAATAAAATAGAGTAAATACCACATATTATGGGCTACACATACGGATGAGCATAGAAATGATTCCAGGGTGATTCTTTGTGAATGGGATATGAACGACTCTCTGGATGACGGCTTGCGGAAGGCAAAATGACAAAGACAGAGGGGAAATGAAAATGAAGAAGATATATAAAGAATCCCAGTAGACAGAGATATTACGATTGTATAAGGGAATCAGAAGAGATGTAGGTGACACTATAAGAGAAATAATAAAAAAGGAGAAAACAAGAAGGGTCCCTTGTAAACCCCCCACATCAGCACCACCCCACCAACCACCATCTAATCTAACTAAACAAGGTTGTGGTCTTCCAACAGCAGCATCATACACATCTGGGATACAGTTATAGGATTTCATAGTGCTTCTATTATTCTTAAATAAAGCCTTTTCATTTTTTATGTGGTCCATTGTCCCTGGGGGGGCTGGTGTAAAGGGGAAAGATAAAAGATATGGGGAACATTTGCGAGGGAAAGAAGAGCCAATCATAGTAGATGGGCCTGGGTCATAAGCAGGTGCAAGGTAATTGTATGTAATAGAGAATTAAGGTATAAAGAAATACAAGCAGGAAAAAGGAACCTTAAAATCTGGAGGTTTCGTAATAAATAAAACCAGCAGAGACAGATACATTCTGTGCTTGATACGTAAAAAGAATAAAACCAACAAGTGGACATTGGTCGAAATGAAGATTCTAAATCAAACTGAAAAAAATTCTGAAAAGTCGTGTAAGGTTTGCAACACCTTTGGATTGTAACCGTAGTACGGACTAGAAATGTCCAACTCATTTATTTTCTCACTATTACTGTTCATTGAAATCAAGAAGTCTCACTTTTCTAATAACCAGTAACTGTTTTCTAATATAAACAGTTACTTTACTGGCTTCCAAAAACAAGACTAATGACAAAACGTGGAAAGACAAACTCATAACGCACAGAAGGGGCTTCTTGACGGCCAAATTAATTTTGCTATTTTCCTGGCATTTCCTGGCACGGAATTGATCACAGATAAATGAACAAATTAATAAATCTGCTTGTCAAACTTTCAAGGAAGCGAGAAAGACGCAGCAACCCCCTTCTTTGAACACAATTTCTGCTCCTGCTTCGCAACACATCAATGTGGTGCTACTTTATCATTTTGTACTAGCAGACTATGGAGGAATGTGGTGGTCATTAGTGCATGACTGGTTAATCAAAAATGTGTGCTTACTCAACAGTCTACTTTTTTAATCATGTGTAAAATCTGATCTTCAATAGAAACCCTGCTGTGGTGCATTCAAGGTCATACAGGTAAAAAGAAGAAAAAGATTTGACCTCAATAATCAAAATGAAAACAAGTCTAAAATGATTGGTGGAACTCTTAAAATAAGACGAAGTGAAGTGTCTTGTACATGTCCGAATGTGAAACGTGTGTGTGTGTGGTGTTGTTTTACACAGCTAAGATCAATATTACAACCACACTTCTTGTCCGTCAAGTGGTGTGTAATCAAGGCGAGTCGGCTCCGCGGTTCCAAAACGGCTGAGGTACGGGACATGTTGGCAAACCCTGAGGTCGCATACATGTTCAGGGGTCCTGCCATCTTTACACAAGCACAGATACGTTCTCACATGTGCTCTACCATGTTTGAGCCCTGAAGGACTGTGAAGAGGGTATCGAGATGAATAGGACCAGAGTGATCAAACACAAAGAAGAGAGAACAAAAATAGATTGAAATTGAGGATGGCCAGAGATGGAGTTGGAAGCCAGAGAAGGGATGGAAGCAAATATTGGAGTGGGTCCTCAGTGGGATGGAGCGTAGAGTTTTTTTTTGTCAGTGTGTGTGTGTGTGTGTGTGTGTGTGTGTGTGTGTGTGTGTTTGCGCACGCATGCGAAGACCACCCTTGTCCATAATGAAAGCCAATCAGCTTTGGTGGCAGAGGCTTGTGCTGCAGGAAGAAAGCCAATCCTCTGAACCTAATGAACCGAGATTGGAAATCAGAGAACCATAGAAAAGGGAGGGAGCGAAAGATGAGCACACAAGCAGTGAACTCATTGGCTTCTTTCAAAGAAAGTGCAAAGAGGAAAGAAAGAGATAAACAAAGATTGAGAGAATCCTGTGAGAGTGGTAGAAAGTTTTTAAAACAGAAAGAATTGCGGCCTTATTCCTGGTGATGATAAGAAAATTGAGGAAAAGCATCAAGGAGGAGAAAAGTGAGAGATAAAGGAAAACGAAAAGATCGGGGAGACAGACAGGGTGAGAGCAGAGGGTCACCTCAGGTTAATATGAGGAAATAAGCCCCTTCGTTTTTACCTTCCACACGCAGCAAGCCACAAGATTGGAAACCATGTGCCTTTCATTTACACACCAACGGAAAGTGCACACACTGAGACATGCGCACAAACACGCACTACATGGCATGTTAACCCAGTCTGCTGGAAAGCCCCAGGGTTTATAAGTTCAGGAGGTCAGATCCCCCCGGGCAGAGGATAATAGGAGAGGTCTACATATCACAACAAAGAAATGTACTGATAAGAGGCATGTGATTGCTGTTTGGACTGCACTGTGTGTGTGTGTGTGTGTGTGTGTGTGTGTGTGTGTGTGTGTGTGTGGTTTGTGCTGAATGGTATCAACGCGACTCCTGTACTCTTACTCATTGTTTGTAAACAACAAATGATTAAAAAAAGCACAGCTTAGCTCACTGATGAAGACCTATTCATAGGTTCTCACATCTCAGTCTCTGCTCTTTCCCAAATGTCAATTTTCAGGGCATTTTTTTAGCAACAGTGCAGTACAAAGCTTTTATAACAGACATCTATACGTTCCCCTTTCAAAATTTCTTGAGATTATATATTTCTGTTTTACATGTCCCGCAATTCAATGCACTTCCAAGTAGTTTCTCTAGGCTTTTTAAAGAGGTTTTAGGGTTAAAAATGGTTATTAATTTTCACAGGTTTAATTTTTCCTTTGTTTTCAGGTATTTCCAACATATTCCTGGATAGTTTGATCTTGATTTCCTCATTTTTTTGCACCATTTCACTTTAACTGTCGACCAAGAACTCGTCACTTCATTGTGTTTCTCTGCTCTCAACAGGACATTGCGGGATGTTTGAGCTCACCCAGGTCCATGCTCTTTGATGTTCTGTTACGTCGGACGTTGTCCTGGTGAATGGTCAGTTGGCGCTCTGTGTAGACATCCGACGCAATGTTCGGTTGCTTCTGAAACTTACTGTAATTAACAATCACAATCATTACAATCACTCAGTTAATCAATCTGTACTCCAAAACAGAAGCTTAACATCAAAAAATGATTGTAATGTTAGGCAATAAAGATTAGTGGTAGTAAACACCTCCCGGGACAACAAATTATTCCATTGCCCCTCCTCCAGATGGTAAGACTCAGTCAGACATTATTATAAAGTGTCTTCCTGAGGAGAGAGGAAAGTGATGCCAGACTCTGACTAAAAACACATGAGGTGCTTTGCACGCAAACTGCACATTTCTGAGTGAGATGTCTTGGGTGGTTATGGATCGGTAACATGACAGAAACTGAGCACAGCCAGCTCAATAACATTCTCTGAGGTCTTGTATGTGAGAGGAAGGCATGTCTAGCAAAGTTGGCAGTCCTTGTCTATGGTTTGGACACGAGATAACTTCAACAATGGGTCGACATATTGAAGAACTAGATATTGGAACTTTCAAAATATTAGTCCTCAGTGTGGCCTGAAATTCAGGAATTTCCACAAAGGCATTAAAGGGTGTTTTCTGACCAGGCAGATCTATGAACTATTTTCTGAGAGTATCTGTTCACTGAGAAGATTCACTGAAAAGTACAACCCCCAGAAGAGCTTCTTTCTCTGTCTTGTTGTTGGTTTTGTTTGTTTTTTTATTTCAGAGAAGTGGTGAAGAACTGTGTCACTATTTGTGTGTTTTGGGAGTTTCATGTTGGTTGCATAATCATGATTGTGTTGTTGTGTAACCGCATTCTTACTCATTCTACCTTTTTTGCATTTGGGTAGTTGTCATTCTTTTGCAGTGCTGTTGTTTATTCATAGCTGCTATTGTTGTTTTGTACAGTTATTTTGATGGAGTTGATGTTTGTTTTGTAGTTATTTTTATATTGATGGCCTTTGTTTTATTAATGTTGTTGTGATGTGTTTCTGTGTAACTTTGTTGCTGGTTTGTTTAGTTATTTCACTGTTGTTTTTGTGAAGCTGTTTGTCTGTTTTTCCATTTTGTAGTGTTTTTGGGTTGATGTTTTTGTGCTATTGACCTTCGGTTATTGTCATATTGTGTTGTGGTGTAACTGCTTTTTAAAGTACGAAGTCTTTCTCAAAACCTGGTGCTAATAATGATCATTCTTCTTTTCTGCAGTACACAACGAAGGTAGTTTCTGTGTTCATCAAGGACTGTCCATAACAAACACCATCTTCGGGGATACGGGTGTCCAGATGTGCACTTGGTACCAGGACGGCATTGGCCTTGGTTCGACAATCAACCTTGTGGTCATGTCATCGGACTTGCCATTGCAGGTTTTAAAAAGAGGGGTGGAGCTGTTGAGTAATCACCACCTGGTGGTGAGCTGGCTCCAATGATGGGGGAGGATGCCGGTCAGGACTGGTAGGCTCAAACATATTGTGAGGGTCTGATGGGCACTACTGACTTATTCCCCAGTTAGGAGGAGTTTCAATTCCCTCCTCCTGCAAAACACCAACCCCGGGTCATGTTCTGTGCCTCCATATTCGAGAAAGTGGAGAATCTGGCCTCTCCTTTCTCTGGTGCTGAGGTTGCCGAGGTTGTTAAAATCCCCTTGGTGGCAGGACCCCGGGGAGGGAGATGAAATCCACCTGGAATTTCTCTTGGTGTTGTGGGGCTGTCTTGCCTCTGTGTAGGACGTTGGAGACTATGTGCCTGGATTGGCAGACTGGTGTCGTGGTCATCTTCTTTAAAAAGGAGGGCTGGAGGGTGTGTTACGACCACAGGTGGATCACATTCCTCAGTCCTGGAGAGGAGGGTTCTTGAGATATTCAGATACTAGCCTTTGATTCAGCAGGAGCAGTGTGGTATTTGCCCTGGTCACAGATCAGTGAACTAGCTCTATACTCTCAGCAGGGTCCTGGAGGGTGCATGGAAGTTCGGCCAACCAGTCTACATCTGCTTTGTAAACTTGGAGAAGTCATTCAACCGTGTCGCTAAGGGAGTCCTGTGGGAGGTGCTCCAGGAATATCGGGTACCACACACCCTGATAGGACCGAAATAAGTTTCCTCCACGTTGTGTCTGGGTTCTATCATTGAGATACGATGAGACCTGGTCAGGAGGCCTCCTGGACGCCTCCTTGGTGAGGTGTTTCAGATACGTCCCACTGGGAGGAGGATCGGTGGAAGACCCGCATATTCTCCTCCGGGGAAGGACGGAGTCTCTCGATTGGCCTGGGAATACCTCGGGATTTCCCTTGAAGAACTGGATGAAGCGGCTGGGGAGAGGGTAGCCCGGGCCTGTCTGCTTAGGCTGATGCCGCTGTAGCCCAACTCGAATAAGCAACAGACGATTTATGGATGGATGGATATCATAATTACAACCCACTGTCTAAATAATAAATGTTTGCACAATAACGTGATGATTATTCACATTCCATAAAAGAGCACCAATAAAATATGCCGTTAGAATACAATAACTGGACACTGCTTGCTGTTCAATAAAAAGAAAATGGTAGGGTGCATTGTGTGTTATTGGAAAATTCGAGTTAAAAGGGGGCACCTTTGTTGTGGGGGAATTGGAGGTAAGTCTTTACTCATTTCCTCTACAGTGCCAGGGGAAGGTGGAGAGGGGAAACCTTCCTCCAAGTCATCATTGTCATTGCTGTAGTGACTGTAGCTGCCATTTGTGGTCCCAGCAGGATGCAGGGCTGAAGAGAAACACAGAAACCCAATGTTTGGATCAGAATCAAAGCTCCTAATGCTTTGCATACTATGTCCTAAGACCCTTCAGGCTTGGATCCCTAACAACAGCATTAATAATAAAAACAAGAAAGAGAGTAACCACTGTGAAACCCCAAGGATTACCAACAATGCTGGTACGAGGGAAAAACTGCTTGTCATACATCACTCACAACAAACTCAGGCATGGGCCTAATGAACCTGATATCATATCAGTCCCAATATAAATAAAAATAAATCTAAATTGAAACATATATAAACATATATATACACATATATACACATACATACATACATACATGTGTGTGTGTGTGTGTGTGTGTGTGTGTGTGTGTGTGTGTGTGTGTGTGTGTGTGTGTGTGTGTGTGTGTGTGTGTGTATATATATATATATATACAAAAAACATCTCTACAGTGTGTGT
>CAAKHD010016703.1:61059-71388 GCA_901007705.1 Fistularia tabacaria
CGTGTGTGTGAATACTGCAATATATAGTGGTAGGACAGAATTGTATTACTGGGTCAGTTTAAATAGATACACCAGTCACACTAAACAAAAAGGAAAACAATCCTTCATTAAAAGATCAGTAATCAGTACAGTTCTCTTCAAAGTCACTTACACTCATGCAAAAGAAAAAGAAACCACCTCCATGAGTTATTATTTTATAGTGGTGGTTGAGATAAAGAGTGATTGGGAAACAACCTGATGTTTGACACCAAGAGTCAACCATGCAACCCGCCTGGATTAAGGCAACCGGGGAACCTTCCTGGTGCCCAACCTGGCAGAGAGGAACTTTGTAACCCAAGGGGATTGAAAAGGCAAACGGATATGTAAGCATTGCCTCTTGGGTTCACCATCTATATTAGGCTCGCATGGCTCCCAGCATGGCAGCATGATTCTGAGGTCATGGAATATCATCTACTTGTCAGGGAAGGAGCAGGAACTAGTGCAAGGGGTGAAGCAGTCTTCTTCTTCTTTCTTCTTCTTTTCCTTTCGGGTACTCCCGTCACGGGTCGCCACAGCAAATCAAGCTCCACTATCTAACCCTAGACTCCGTATCCTCTTCTCTCACACCAGCTAACGTCATGTCCTCTTTTACTGCATCCATAAATCTTCTCTTGAGTCTACCTCTAGACCTCCTGCATGGCAGTTCCAGCCCCAGTATCCTTTTACCAATATATTCACTATCCGTCCTCTGTACATGACTGAACCATCTCAGTTTGGCTTCTCTGACCTTATCTCCAAACCATCTAGCAAGTGGTTTCTCTCTGCTAGATTCATTCCTGATCCTATCCATCTTCATCCATTCCCAAAGAGAACTTGAACATCTTCATCTCTGTGACCTTCAGCTCTGCAACAGTTGTCACTTGATCGACACACAGGTGAGTCTTATAAGGACAGAAAGTCAGTTAGTACAGGTGACCTAATGTAAAATGAATGTTTGGTGGAGGCCCCTGGATGCAAGGTCCTCAAATCATAACTCTGAAGGAATTTCTCCAACATTCTGAGACAATTTGTACAATTGATGTACAATTTGAATGCTCCGTGTTCGGTGCCTTAAATGTGGGAAAATGGCTTCCCAGATCTATGGTTCCAATGTCATCAACATGTGGTTGCTAAATTAGAAACCAGTTGATGGACACTGGCGATGATTGATCAGGAGAAAGGAGACCCTAATTACCACAGGGGTTTCTCAAAAGTGTCAAAAAGTATTAGGATGCGAGAAAGGCTTGGTTAATGCTGAAGAAAAACTTCAGCTGAGGAAGGAATTTTGTGGGATTCCATGGGAGAGGATGTTCAATTGGCCCTGAGTAGGTTTTGTAATCCCCTAAATTCTTATAAATTGACACGATCTAGTCACAAATACTGAAGGTACTGGTAAAAGAGGATCTGTCTTGGCAGGCCCTCCTTTTCAAAGTCACATGAAGGTCAGGGACAGTGGCTAGGGAATGGCAGACCAGAACGATGGTCCACATTTCAAAGGTGGACCAGAGGGTATGTATCAATCACCAGAGCGTTCAAACTGCTTCGTCCTACAGGGAAAGTTTTCACCAGTGTTTTGGAGAGGAGACTTGAAGCTGATTGATGGGCATTTGGTACGGTAATCACAGGGTAATTTCTCTGGTTTTCATGGAACATATGGTCCTGTTGGCCTCATCACATGTGACCTCCAGCAGGCACTTGGATTTACAGCTCAGAGTGAAGTGGTCAGGATATGAGATGAATCTCCAAGTGAGAGGCCTTTGTTTCTGCCCTGGAAAGCAGTGGATTTCATCGCCAGATTGGAAGTTATAGCATCAAATGAAGGAGTTATAGTATTTTGTGGTTCTCATTCCAAAATGAGGATAAAATTCATAAACTGGAAAAGCAGATCACTGAATCATCCTGAGCAATGCGGACACTTCATCAGTTTTTTTGTGATGAGGAGGGAAGATGAAGGAACTTTGTCAGTGAGCAAAGCACTCTACAAATAGCCCATTTATGCTTTAAATCCCACTCAAGGTCACGAGCTTTGGGTCCTAGATGAAAGAACGAGATCTCCGGAACAAGCATCTGAAATTAGTTTCCTTCACGGGGTGGCTGAGCAAAGCCTTAGAGAGAAGCTGAAGAGCACTGACATCAGGGTGGAGCTCAAAAGTTGTGACTGATCGAGGATTCGGTCAGAGGTTTTCCAGGGCATCCACAGAGCAGAAGTACCACAGTCAACCCAGAAAACACAGTGAACTACGTATCCTGTCTGGGCTGTGGAACGCAGTGTAACATCCAGTGCGTTGCTGGCGACAGGAATTCCTGAATACCTACTTAGTCTCCTCCAATACAATTCTTAAACCCAAAAAATCTGAAAAAAACAAAACAAGAAATCATTGAATTACAAAAGCCTTACTGTTTCTGCCTTCAAACTGCTCTTCGTGCATTTCCATAAACTGTAAATCACATAAGCAGGAGGTAAGCAACATTTCCCTTCTGTAAAGTCTTTGCGTTCAAATCCCCACCCCCACCCCCACGCACAAAATGATGCTGACTGTATTACCACTAGTCTGATGCAGCGTTGACAGAGTTTCAGTGAGAAAACTCTTGCCGCTCCCTGGGGGGAGGAAGGGAGGAAACAAAGATGGGAGATAAATACACACACACATACACACTTTGCTCGTCCTTTTTTCCTGAGCACTGTGACACGCAAGCAGCACAATACCCTGTATGCAAATCAGACACATTTAGAAGCTGTTTCATCATCGTAATGATTCCAAGGTCAGATCTTTAGCACATGAAAAGCGAGCATTTCCCATTCTCTAGATATAAATATGCAAGGGCGAGAGGGCGAGACTGACATGAAATACGAAGACCGAGTTTCAAAATTATACATCCATTTCATAATGTGGCTATAAAATGCGCAGTGTGGCATTTAGAGACGCCATCGTTGGGTGCCATGCTGTTCAGCAATCGCAAACACGCACATGTATATAAGCACAAACACAATGACAAATAAACTCTGTGTACACACTTGGTTGCAGATAACGGGAGTACACAAACACTCCTGGTTTAATGTTGACTATCTGACAGTTCAAATGGACAAATATTGTGCATAGTGTGACAAGTCAAGTGTGTGGGTGCATCCTCACCATTTCCAGAGTTGCTGTAGGCATGGTTGTTGTTCGGCATTTTAGTGTCGCTGGAGCCATTCAGAACTCGCTCTGCATTCATGGGTCTTGAGGGTCCCTGGTATGGATCATGGATCCGCAGCTCCTGCCAAAAAAAGAAATGAAAAAGATTGTGAGGAATAACAGAAGAACTTATTTCTGGCTCATATGCAAAGATATATGCAAAATACAACACAAATTTGATTTATGAAAAATTAATGATGTTGACTATAACATAAAATTATTCCTCTTATTACCAAGCAGGACTCAACTAATTTTTTATTTCATTTCTTTTGTTTATCACATTTACACCAACACTGCGCATATTCAGCAAAAATGTGATAAATAATTGAAACATAGCTACAGAAATAGACACCTATCAAAAGTAAACCCTCTAAAAATGATCTTTTCAAAGTAATTTATTTTACTTATTTCAAGTTCCCCTCCGGTCAAATATTAGATGTTATGCTTGCTCTTTCAGTTCAGTGCTTGAGCTTCACTACAGAGTGAAGTATTTAATGAGTTTGTCACTAGTCATTTTCCACAGAAGCTGGGGGAAGTGTCCATTTCGTAAAAGCTGACAAATATTCCGAAGCTGGCCAATAGGCAGCATTTGTGATGTTACACATTCTGTTGTCTAAAGCCAAACATGGCCAACTACCTGCAAAAACACGTGTGATGACAAGGCATCAAGCAGGTCACATACACAAATACATATCTTCACATTTTTCACACATAATATTATTAGTCTGTGAGTTTTTAATATCAGCCAGCATATTGTATGATGCTTTACTTCAATCTCTCTATTTCGGTGAGGTCGCTTAATTAACTTTAGGACACAAGACATATGATCTAACCCAGAGCAAAAGACAACCTATGCCAACAAATATAACAGCATGATATGACCATTATACCATTTGTGAACCCCAAAACTGCCAGAATGCACATCACCTCAAGTCATCCATGGGATTCCTTTCTTCATGAATTTCATCATTTCATTTCATCGTCCCTCATTTAAAGAACAGAATGATAACAAAATCCTAACATTTGGACGACTTGACTTGAAATCAAGACCGCATAGGAATGCAGCCTCGGAGCTGTCTCCCTGAGCCAGCCTCGGGTGGCACAGACCGGTGTCTCCCTGAGCCAGTCCCAAGCCCGGATAAATGCAGAGTGTTGCGTCAGGAAGGGCATCCAGCATAAAACTTGTACCACAGCCAAATATGCGAATCAAACCTATGAATCTCATACCGGATCAGTCGAAGCCCAGGTTAACAACGACCGCCATTGATGCCAACAACCTACAAGGTTACCAGTGGTAATTGGGCTATTGTGGGTCGAAGAACGAGAGGAGGAAGGTGTGTTCGGAACCAGAGAGAGAAGAGGAAAGGCAAGACCTGGGAATGAGAGGAGGGACTTTGAATATTGGGATGATGACAACAGGAAAAGGTAGAGAGTTGATTGGCATGATGCAGAGAAGGAAGGTAGATATACTGTGTGTCCAGGAGACCAGGTGGAAAGGTAGTAAGGCTAGAAGGATAGGAGCAGGTTTTAAGTTGTACTATCATGGTACTGAGTGGAAGAGAAATGGAGCAGGAGTTATCTTGAAGGAGGAGTTTCAGGAATGTTCCGGTGAAAAGGTGAAAAGAATGTCAGATAGAATTAAGAGTCTGAAACTGTTGTATGGTTTTCAGGAAGGAGTTCAGAAAGGCTCTGGGTGGTCAGGGAGAGCTTCCAGATAACTGGGCAATGAGAGCTAATGTGATCTGGGAGACATGTAGGAGAATACTTGGCGTGTCATCTGGAAGGAAAGGAGATTAGGAGACTTGGTGGTGGAATGAGAAAGTGCAGAAGTATATACAGAGAAAGCGGCAAAGAAGAAGTGGGACACTTAGGGTACTGAAGAGAACAGGCAGGACTACAAGGAGATACAGTGTCAGGTAAAGCTTGAGGTAGCAAAGGCAAAACAAGGGGCGTACGATGACTTGCATGCTAGGCTGGACAGCAAAGAGGGAGAGAATGATTTATATAGGTTGGCAAAACAGAGAGATAGAGATGGAAAGGATGTACAGCAGGTCCAGGTGATTAAGCATAGAGAGGGAAATGTATTGACGCTTGATGCTAGAAGATTGATGGGAAGATGGAAAGAGTACTTTGAAGAGTTGATGACTGAGGAAAATGAAAAGGGAAAGATAGAAGAGGCGGCTATTGTAGACCACAAAGTAACAGAGATTAGTAAAAGTGAAGTGAGGAAGGCATTGAAGAGAATAAAGAGAAGAGAGGGAGTTTTTCCTGGTGATATACCTGTGGAGATATGGAAGTGTCTAGGAGAGGCAGAAGTATAGTTTCTGGCTCGATTATTTAACAGGATCTTAGAGAGTGAGAAGATAGCAGAGGAATGGAGAAGAAGTGTGATGGTGCCCATTTTTAAGAACAAGGGGGATGTGCAGAATTGTGGTAACTATAGAGGGATAAAGTTGATGAGCCATACAATGAAGTAATGGGAAAGAGACGTGGAAACTAGACTGAGAGCAGAAGTCAGCATCTTTGAGAAGCAGTATGGCTTCATGCCTAGAAAGAGTACTACAGATGCGGATTTTTGCTTTGAGAATGCTAATAGAGAAGCACAGAGAAGGTCAAAGGGAGCTGCATTGTGCTTTTGTAGACCTAGAAAAAAAGCATACAACAGGGTGTTGAGAGACGAATTCTGGTATTGTATGAGGAAGTCTGAAGTCATAGAGAAGTATGTTAGACTGGTGCAGGACATGTATGCTAACTGTGAGACAGTGGCGAGGTGCGCTGTAGATGTAACAGAGAAGTTCAAGGTGGAGGTGGGATTTCATCAGGGATCAGCTCTGACCCCTAAGCCCCTTCTTTTTCAGTGGTGATGGAGAGCTACAGATGAGGTAGACAGGAATCTCCATGGACTATGATGTTTGCAGATGACAATATGATCTGTCGGGAGAGCAAGGAACAGGTTGAGGAAAATCTCGAGAGGTAGAGGTATGCTCTGGAAAGGAGAGGAATGAAGGTTAGTCGCAGCAAGACAGAATACATGTGTGTAAATGAGAGGAACCCTGGTGGAATAGTGAGGCTACAGGGATTCGAGATCAAGAAGTTGGAGGATTTCGAGTACTTAGGGTCAATAGTCCAGAGCATCCGGGAGCGTGGAAAGGAGGTAAAGAAAAGGTTCAAGCAGGCTAGAATGGGTGGAGCAAAGTGTCAGGGGTTCTATGTGATCGAAGACTATCAGCCAGATCGGAAGGAAAGGTGTACAAGACAATGGGGAGACCAGCGATGCTGTGTTGTCTAGAAACAGTGACAATGACGAAAACAGCAGGAGGCAGAGATAGAGGTCGCAGATATGAAGATGTTGAGGTTCTCTTTGGGAGTGACGAGGATGGATAGGATCAGGAATGAGTCCATCAGAGGGACAGCGCTTCTTAGATGTTTTGGAGAGAAGGCCAGAGAAGCCAGACTGAAATCGTTTGGTCATGTACAGAGGAGGGATAGTGAATTTATTGATAGACGGATGCTGGAATTGGAGCTGCCAGCCAGGAGGGCTAGAGGAAGACCAAAGTGAAGATTTATGGATGTAGTGAGATAGGATATGAAGTTAGTTGGTGTGAGTAAGGAGGATAAAGAGAATAGGGTTAGATGGAAAAGGTTGATTCACTGTGGCGACCCCTGAAGGGAAAAACAAAAGGAAAAGAAGAACTCAAGACCACACAGGATTCTCTTAGTGCATTGAACAACCCAACCAATCCGACCTATCTTGGTTTGAATACATAGGCCGATTTGACTAGAGTACTAACATTAATATCAATTGTGATTTGTTGTTGTAATAAAAGTAGCAGATAAAGTTGTTTTTCTTTTAATATGAATTGAATTGTTCAAACATTTCTTTGTTCTGAATTCACTTCCAAGGAACCTCAAATGAAAAGGTAAAAAAAAAATAAATAAATAAATAAAAAAAATGCTATTTTCAGGATTTAGCAAGTCCAGTCTAATCAAACGACAACAGTGACATTTCACATTTATAGCTTGCAATACTTGCGTAGTATCTTGCGTTAAGTCAATTATGATTTTAGTCAGATGATGTTATGTGAGCATATCTTTGGGGAAATGAGCTGATTTAGAACTATTCTCTGGAGATTAGAAAAGGACATAGAGAACCAAATGCAACAAAATAGTCGTGTGGATTGTTACCGTGGAAGAAAAGGCCATGCTCATCAACATACATTCCTCCTCTGTTAGAAATTTCAAATCTTGGCTTAGTTTAGAATGAGGGTCTTTAATGTAATTTTTTAATATATTTTTTCAGGTGCTTATGCACAATTGGATTAGTGTCATTAATGTAGGACTGTAACAGTTTGGTAAAACTCTGACATTTGGCAAGTCTAATTGTGAGGAAGCTGAGATAACCTTGAAGGATAACAACATAGGATTTATTAGATGCTCAATTAAAGCTATCTTTCAACCAGATCAGTAAGCAAGAAAATATGTGTATATCAAGTGATATGCTTTTAATATGCTATCTGAAGCTTATTCACTGCAAAAAGAGGATAATAAAGATCTTTCGACGCAAATTTTTAAAGACTCGGAAACAAACAACTACGGAGCGCTAAAAAGAAGCCCCACGCCCATGGAAATATGCACTGGTGGGATTACATTGTTGTGTAAGATGAAAGAAGCGTGCTGTGGTCACAGAGATGGGAGTCACAGCTGTCACACGTCAAAAAAGAAATAACTAAATAAATAAAATAAAATCAATAATTAAATTCACTCTGTATTATAATGAAAGGTTTTCTGGAGAAACTTGGTCAAATCAAAGCACTGGCCGGGGTCATGCCGTCCCGAAGGAATCGTTATTTCCTACCACGGATCTCAAAATGTAACTGCACTATGGCTGTCAATTAGTAGCAGATTGCACACGGATGTGTGTGTGTGTGTGTATACACATGCGTGTGTCAGATGCATTCGAACACAAAGAAATCAGACAGCTCTTCTATTTGTACTGGTGAACTATGAATCACATCAAGTTCTGCAACCATCATTCATTCAGCCATCCAGCCATCTATCTATCCAGCCTTCCGGGTCCACAGTCTGACAGTTAGCCCGAGGCTTTAGAAGCAGACAGACAGACAGGCAGTCAGATATCTTAATCCCACAACAATAAGTAAACAGAGGGGGATCCGTCTATCCAGCCAGCCCCAAACCTACAGCTGCATATAATGGGCTTCTGAGAGGCTTACTTATGCTTCACCCTGCTGTGTCACACACCCCACCCACATGTCACTCCACCTGAGATGGCTGACAAGAGCCAAGAAGAGAGGCTGTTTTCATTTTTTAACATACTGAGATGCTGTTTCTGCCTCTTTTATTTTCTCCGGTGTCCCATAGCTTCTGTTTGTCTTTTAACTGTATTTTAATTGGCTGCCTGAGATACATTGATTTAAACTTGAATGATATCACCGAGGTTGACGGACCGACTTTTAAATATCTAATTCGGATTTTTTAAGAAAAGCAAGATGGCAGCAATTATATTATACAAGTCCGCTTAAACTATTGAACTTAAAATCACCATTTTGCTCTGCAAACAATGTGCTAAATAGTAAAGTCTTTAGGTTCCAATTACATTTAATTTTAAACAATCATCAATTTTCTTCCCTCTCAACAAGAGGACATTGAGTACCATTGTTACGTCTTGGTGCTGTTTTCTTTTTTCATATCACCCTGTAATGTATCTTTTTCTCCGGCTCTCTCAGGTAACACTGGGGTCTCGACATCCATCCAAACAAATACAATGATGATAATAGTGAGGTCATTTCTGCACATCATCAGTTATCTGCATCATCTTTTTATTGTATATAAGGTTAATATTTTAGCCATACAGAAACGTTTCCGCATCCTCTAAACATAGAAATTCAATTTTCAATAAAACCAATTGCAATCAGCATTTGGTTAGCGATATTTCCACTTAGCAAAAAGTAATCCAATCAGAGAAGTTAGATGGTTACATGTACATTTAAAAGGTGATTATGGAACTTGCCACCAACAAGAGTTGGAGGGGAAGACCGAACACTAAGAGTGTCCGGCTGTGTCACCTTTGGGAGCGTTTATTTTATCAAACTGCCACCAGACGGCCCGTTTGGTGATGAAAGGAGAAGCGAAATGCAGATATGTACTGAACTTTGAACTGGATTTAATTGCTTTTCTCTCCCGGCATTGATGACACAGACATGATTTTACTGATAGTAACTGAGGAAGTAATGGCATGGATGAGATGGATGTTGTACAATGGATGGGTCAGCAGCAGTGTTACCAACCATCTGCCTCAACTTATGTGACATGTTTATTAGGATGTGAAATAACCTGTCATGGGTCAAGATGGAAATGTATCAAGTGTCCGGGAACAGTTTTCAAATGTGTGTCGTGCTTGATGTCTCCTTCACTTCATTCACCCAGGTACATGTGGTGCTTTTTTAATCTTTTCTTGAGCACCGCTTCACTCGAGACTATGTGATCAATGTTGCAAATTTACCAAAAGGGGATTTGAGAAACACAAAGTGAGGATTCTTTTTTTAGTACATGTGAGTACAAATGAGGATTTTTTTTTCCCCCTTCTCGATAACAGCTCTTCAACTTAGTGAGAGTAAAAATAAGCAAAGGTGAAAACACTAAAACACTCCCCGCTGTCTGACTTTAATACATTGAAAATATCTGAAAGGGACTGTGTTCAATGATGCAATGGGTGTTCATAAATGCGGATTTTACACAGAAGTCACTTTTCATCAGGTTTGAAAACAATGCGCTGACAGTTCTAAAAATGGCCGGCGTTGTTTAAATCAAGCAGGATTCCCACTTTTTCTTTTACTTCTCGAGGACAGTCTGAGCGCCTAAGACTGTCATAAACATATAACTCACTTCCATTTCTTGCTCTCAAATTTTTCAAGGCTTTTTATGTTTTATTTCAACTGAATGTCAAGTCATGTCTATGATATGTAAAAAAAAAAAAAAAAGATAAATAAAAAAAAAAAAATGTTCTTTTTCCAAAGCATTTCAGGTAATCTCTTAATCATGCCCACATTGTGACTTGTTAATTTACCAAACAAATCTTATTAATGTTTGAGGAAAAGACAGGAGTCCCTTGGGCTTT
>CAAKHD010016703.1:78720-103890 GCA_901007705.1 Fistularia tabacaria
TGACTGGTTTTAAATGGTGAAGCCAATGTGCTTGAAACTCAATTTCTGGGCTGAAAAAAAAAAAAAAAAAAAAAAAAACAAAGATTAAAAGGAAAAGAGAAATAAATGAAAAACAACTGCAAAAAAAAAAAAATAATAAAAAAAAATAAAAAAAAAGACTGGGGGAGAAAAGAGAATCGGAAGAGAGGAGCAGGTGTTGTTCTGGAAAAAGATGAACGTGGATCGAGAAAAAGAATAAAGCTGCTGTAGATAGGTTATTCCATTTGGAGATGAAAGGCGCAGACAGAGAGCGAACCATTTCTAAAGGAAACATAATAACCTTTTCATACCTCCTCCTGGAGCACAGTGGGGGAGGAAGGGGGGAGGACGAGAACGGTGGAGGGGGAGAGACTATGGAGGCACAGAGGACCATTTAAAAGTAATAACCCATCCCTGAGGTATACACACTTCTGCCGATCACACACCCCCCTCCTAATTCTTTACATTTCCTCTTTTGCTTTCTAATCTCTAAGCCTCGCTCTACATCTCTACCTGCTCAAGCTCTCCCTCCGCTGTTCCTGTTCCACCCCATCACACCTCTCACTTACCCACTTCTATTTAATGTTAAGAAAATGACCAGGGTGACCGTGGCAGCAGTGCTGCCCCCGTAAAAGAGGATGGGGTGGTGTCGGGGGTGGGGGTGGAGATGGAGATGGAGATGGAAAATATCTGTCATTAGAACATTGTGAGCAGGAAGAAGCTCCAGGCTCAATCGGCCAGGGAAAAGGGGGTCTAGGAGGAAGGATGGGGGGTTAAGAGGATGCCTAGGTATGCAGGCGCTGACCTGTCCTTTCACATCAAATTCCTTTTGAAAATCAGTCGTTGCTGTGACGTTTGCTCACTTTTAGCTGAGGGAACGTGATCCAAGACACAAATCCAAACGGTACCTACTTGAAATACTCATACAAGTTGGGGTTCGGACAGTGGAAGTTTGTGGATGTACACTCTAAAGATGCAAATAACGAAGATCACAAGAGCCCTACATCAGGCATTCCGCCTGCTACACAATCAGCCATCCGTGTTCACGTTCCCTCTTTCATCAGTGCACAAGACTGAAGGGTGTGGGAGACTCAAACATGGCCCCCAGTGTAATTTTTATCAAATCCTACCAACCATGCCGTGGAAGTCCTGGATCTAGCCCTCAAATCCTGTCTCCTTGTGTCAGCGCTGCTCCTGCTACTCTTGGTGCTTAATTAAAACAACAGCCCGTTAAAGCCTCCGGGTCGGGAGAGATACAAGTGTGAGTCAGAGCTCTCAACTCCACGGAGCCAAACCTGGAGGTCGTTCCACACAGGAGCGCAGCACAGTTCCTCTCATTGCCCTCGTGCTATTTAGTCAGAGCTTTCGGTTTAACTTACAAACAGATGACGGTTGACCGTCTGATTATCTGATCACCGTTTGGGAGGACCTATATACAACAATACTTTGCAAAACAAAAATACAAAAAGATGTCAGATTATGACCTTTAAAACGTATGTTAAGAGGTAAAACAGAGCAGAAAAGGTATCACCCTTGGAAGTACTTATTTAGACAAATAGAAAATGACAGTCCGTTGAAATTAAAATCTGCATTACTTCTGAAATGTAAATGTGATGCTGAGGGTTTGCGATTGCATATGGCCTGCATTCAGCTGCAGAATCTGTACATAGAGATGAATATGAATGTAAGATGATTTTTTTGACCTTTCCTTAAGAGGAAGCCCTTATTCAGGTACTAAAATAAAGCTTAAAGCTACAAATAATTGCAGTAGTAAAAATCTTACTAAACTCTTAAAAATGCTTGTTGACAATTTATTGCTTAACTGAAAACAAATGAGTAAATGGATGAGTAAATCTTAACTACTGTAATTAACAGCTACTAAACAATTTACAATGGCAACAGCAATTATGTGCTCAATTAAACATGTATTAAAAATATGTTTCTACACGTGAAAATTCCGAATATTAACATCATCATATTATCAAAAATCCGAAACAGGACTGACATAGATGTTTCCACCATGTAAAAAAGAAGTGAGGAGAATCACATCAGTTGAGTCAGATCCCAATCATTTTCATGTGTGCTCAAATTTAGGACCATGCTGATGACTAGATAAATTAAGAAATCTGCCTCCTTCAAAATGTCAAGCAATCTATTTTCTACTCCAGTTTGATACGCGACTTTCAGAAAAGGCTTATTTTTATCAACACGGCTCAGTACCACCGGAATTAAAAAGGCATCTGAATGACTTCCACACATGAAAGACACTTGAGAAGACTCGGGTGTCGACCTGGGAGGTTGTAAATACCTTTGTGATCAAGCTGCAACAACATGAGTTAAAGGCGGCCGAATCAGAGGGAACTCTGCTCTGAAGGCCCTGAAAAGGTTTGTAAAGTTATTCTACCTGAAGCCATAAAAACTCAGCGGGCTTATTTGTCGTAACTCACAACTAATCTAAAACTATTTTCCTTGAATCAACTGACTCTTAGTGGTGGTTCAAATGCTGGCTGAAATTTGTGCACTCCAATATCCCCTTTAATGTTGTTTCCATGGGGCCAGCGTGGGTCTCCAGGGTGGCTGAGACCCCTCGGCTCCAATCTACGACCCCACCTCCCTGTGCAGTTAGCCCGCAGCAATGGCTTTTTAACAAGCTTTTAGCCAAGAGACAGACCACCCTCTTCAACACCCAAAAGAGGAAACAAAAAGGAGCTTTTTCTTTCCCCAGGGTGGGTGGCGGGGGGGGAGGGGGGGGGGGCTGATACACAGCGATTACACACAGAGCCTTTTGTTGGTGAGGATTTGTAAATGGGGGTTTCAAAGCGGTGGGATTAGCAATGAGAGCGACATTCAATTAAGATGAGATCTCACTGGCGACGATGAAGCTGCCAATTAATTGCCTTAATGTCTGCCTCTTCACTGCTTTACACCTTTACCTCAAAATGAGGAATGAGCAAAAGAGAAATGAACGATTAAAGGATAATGCCCGCGGGTTCTGAGAAGGGGAGGGGGAATAATAATTGAATAAAAGAGGCACTTTGACAAAAAAAAGTGTATATCGGAGACAAACACCTTGTACATCGTCACTGAGCAGACAACGGCAATGGCAGTTCCTGCCCGATGACCTTCTTTTCCTGTGAACCAGCCTCGACTGGCTGCTAACTGTGGGTCAACCATGTGCAGACTGACCCCTCCATCCTGTCCTTGGCAAACTCACAGCTCCGTTAAGGACACACAAACACGCGCATACCCGACTCCCGCCGAAACCCACAAAACCCATCGTCTCACAAGAACCACTCGAACCTCTACCGTGAACCAAAACCAGGCATCAAGACATAGTGTGCGCGGCGGAAACGCTGACAGGAATGAAACTGTGATTATTACATTCTAATTACTTGGTGAGTGTATGAGAGACTGGGAGATAGGAAGGAGAACGCCCGTCCTTTTGTACACCGCTAATGAATTTAATTCACAGGCTTTGTTGCAACCCCTTCAGTTGAAAGAGACCAGTGTGCCTTACAATACGAGGCCTGTGGCAAAGAGCATCAATCATCCGGTTGTTATCAGTGTGATGAAGTTAGCAAATAAACAACACCTTCCCTGTGCTCAAACCACTTTGTCAGCAAGTGTCTCCTCTGCTGTAGTGTTCATTTGCAAAACACTGCACTACTGACATAGTTGGTTTCATTTAGCAGGGCTGACCTTTAACCTCAATGAATCCCTCAATGAAGTATTACCAATACATACCACTGACAAGTCTGTTTTTGCAATTAGCCAATGCAGTGTTCATAAATGATCCTCTTGAGATGTAAACGTTAAGGGTTTCATTATATGTTACACGTGTCTTTTGCCAAAAGGAACTATGGAAGTTTTAACAAACTACGACAGGGGCTGACACTTATTTAAGCTGCTTGAACCAATGATCTACGTCATTTCAAAGGTAATGAACCAATTTAAAATCCCGTAAACCATAAAAACTAAGTATTCTGCATCATGAGGTTGAACTGCAAAACAAAATCATGGTTATAAAGACAGCCTATTACCAGTTAACTTTCCATAACTAGATAAATCCTGAGAGAGCCAGGTGTTCAAATGAACAATGGTCATAGTGTAGGGTGGTTAAAAAATGCTCAGAATTGGTTTATAATCTTTGCATTTTTCCAGAAATGACTTTGAGTCACGACACTTTTTTTCACTGCATCTTTTACATTATAGCTGAAAGACACAATTGATTTATACTGTGATTTAAATTCATTTGTGGCACAAAAGTAAATACATGCCATTGATGGCCCTAAATTCCATTATGGATTCATCCCTCCAGCAGATCAGAGTATTTATCTATTTATTTACTTAGTTATTCATGTAAGACCACAATTGGGTGAGTACTGGGGAAGTACGCTCAAGTAATTTCCTTTCCAGGGCAGTTATATGAATTTTAAAGTCATGCAGTGAACTTTAATTCCTCCGAAATATTTAATTTTCTGTGTCACTTTCAGTTTAATTCAGACTTTGGATTTAATCATTTTGATACAGAAAAGCACTCTGAGTGATTATCTCACTTTTCATTCCATTGTACTGCAGCGGCAACAATTTTGCTCCGTCTGAGGTCTTTGTCATGCCCAGAGTCACATGGCAATAATGTTTCATCTTCCGCAAATACATCTCTGAGTCTCTCTGTGACTTTTGGGCTGCAGGCAATAATGGAGATAGTTAAGTGCGGTTGTACTCAAGTGGTGAAGTCAAATGACCCCCATTTCAGCACAGTCCACCCATTTAAAAAAAGAAAAAAAAAAAAAGGAAAAACAAAATAACAACACAATTTTTATTCTCTGGTCATCCCAAATTTATTTTACAAGAAAGAGTAGTGATAAAAAATGGATATCAAGCTGTGTAAGAAAAAAGAACAAACGACCTTTATTCTTTCGAGCAGACATCAGCTCCAATGACAGGGTGTGACTCTGCAAAATGCATTAAATTATTAAAATGTACGTCTTGGGAATCAGATTTTCAAACTTATTTATGCACTTCGTTCTGCAAAAGGACGGAGACTCCATTTCCTTGTTTGTTGTCTTCAATTAAACAAAACCACTATTTGATATACTTCGAATCAATCTTATCTTTTGTTCACAGCTGCACCATCATCAGGTTGAAGCAACTGCATGTGGCTGCACATGTGGGAAATGTCTGTGCCCTTGAAAGGAATAGTGCAGCATCAGTCATTTCGCACTCATATTTACAATGGTCTTCTCCGCCACAATTTTCCTTTCTCCACACTTATCCATGAGCCCCTTTTGGGTCCAAATCCATAGGTTACGAACCTCTGTCTTCTAATTTTATCAAGCAAAGACTACTGGAAAAACTTCTGATGGACAAAATGTACCAAATACAGACCAAATTAGAAGTTAATTAATGCAACTACAATTTTAACGCTGCAGAATTGGTGGCCAGAATTTCTGGTGGCTCTCTGTAGCTACTGAATGTAAAACTGCGTTAACAAACTGATTTCTACTTTCATTTTTTTTTTAACCCTCAACGAGATCATAATCGTATAAAGCACGGATTCATATTCATGAACACCCACACTTCAGCAAGCACAGAAAAGCAGTCACTACCTACTCAAGCCAACATCTTCGTTCGACCGACGAAGCACCTGGCCACATTGACTAAATGTGTCTCCGTGTTTCCTGTGAGCTTGTTGTGAGCATCGTCTTGCTAGCGTATCACATTATATCCTACTCCAAATTTCTATTCGACCCCAGCGGAGAGAGTCAACTAATTAAAAGGACTGAGGCCAGAGATTTGAAGGGAGTCAAGTATTTCTATTTTGGTGTCGGGCAACGGTGTGACAGCTTGAGATGACTGAGTGTGTTTGGACACATACGTGCGTTTGTCACCATGAACTTCTTTCCTCTGAGCTCGTTTTGCATGTCTGCACCGTATTTATGTAATTGTTGGCTGTTCAAGAGCCCAAAAAGAGTGATACAGAACCTACCCAGTGCCTGTGATGTGTGTGTGTGTGTGTGTGTGTGTGTGTAGGTCTGCGTGTGTGCATGCATACACGAGTGTAGGGGGACATCAAACATCTTTGAGGTGGAGGACTGTGCTGAAGATAAGGGCCAGATCTCACAGGGCACAAGCAACTTCAACAGCCTTGATAGAGACAAGAGTGAAGGCTCACTTCCACTCTTCCACGTCCTCACCCGCTATCCCTAGACCGCAAGTCGCTCCCTAATGCACAAATACAAGCAACTGATAGATCAAGACTGTAGAGGCTCTTCAAAGTGCACTTGTTATGCCAAGATTGCCGGGCCATTAATGAGGGCAAACTATTTTTGGAAGCCGTCACTTGGCTGTTTCAAGATTGTGTTTGTCTGTGCATGGGTGTGTATGCCGGGTATGTCTGGGAGCACTTGTGTTTAAGTTCTATCGAGAACTTGGTGTTCAAGAATTTGTGTGCATGAGTGTGTCTGCAGCTGCTCTGAGGTGTGAATATGCATCAGTCACTACAAAGCCCTTCACGTCTTCTTCGCAGCCTTTTTGAAGTAAAGGAGAGGGAATAATCAGAGGAACTCAAGAGGACAGCGGGGTGAGAAGTGAATTGTGCAGTTACAACTGCACAACTCACACAGTGTGTACTTTAAAGTATGTTTATTGATAAAATCTGTACTCCGTCAGGCTCAGTCAAACTATGTCAACTTCACAGCCAGGACGGTGACCTCTGACCTCTGACCGGCCTCCACAGGTAAATGGTCACTTAACACCCGCTGTTTGTGGACATGCGTGGCTATGCTCACATGTTTCCTGTGGTGCCACTGCGACATGAGCGTGTGACCTGCCCTGGTATCGCTGTGTCAACAAACCAGTGAGGGACAGGAAGGCAGAAGAGTGTTCTAGGCGTGTTTTACATGTTCATGTTTACGGTTAAAGGGGGGTTTACACAAAGGGTTTTGCTACTTCTACAGAGTAGATAGTGGCACAACATAGAGGAAATGTTATGAAAAACAGACTTACTGAGAAAAGAGGGAGGGGTGGGGTGGGGGGTGGTAATCAAAAGGAAACAAAAAAAAAAGAGGGCAAAAGGCACAATCACCTGGGATGGTAAATGATCAACAAAAGCAAAGGGAATGACAGAAGGACAGAAAAAGAAGTATGGGGACACTGAAAAAACACAGTGGACTATGTGAGGACGGGCTGCTGGGTTTTTTGTGTGTTTACACTCTTACCAGCTCTCGAGGCAGGAAGATGTCCTCCTGCCGTGCCACGACCATGTACACACTTTCTCCCTGTTTGGTGCTGCGCAGCATGGACACTAGTTCCTCTTGGCTACGGCCTGTCATGTCTACTCCATTCACCTAAACAAAAAATAAAACATGTGCACACACAGACACAATTAAAGCAAAGTGTATTATCCATGGGCAGTACTCAGTACTACGTTGTACCTGACTGTGAGACGAAAGAATCGGCTCCACTGATTTTTAAAATTGTCGGTTCAGTCAAATCACTTAAGAAAAAACAGAACTGACAATGGCTGCGCTGTTGTGTTAATTGTCTCCTTTTCCAGAATTCAATTTAATTTAACTTTAGATGTTACAATTGAGTCAGTCTCACAGAGTTATGGAGTGTTGGCTTCGTTGAAGGGAATCTGTCCAGAATCAGGTATTTACATGGATCATAAATAATCAGATTATAGATGTTTGGGCTGAAGAACAGGTCTCAACACATTCAAGATGTAACTGAATTGGTAGCTCATTATCAACCCAATTATGGTATCTTTCTATAATTGCACATTTGAAAATAGCTCAAGCATCATTTATGGAAGGACAAATTCACACAGTTCAACACCCTCTCTCTGTCTCATTTACTCTCATTGTGTCTCTGTCTATTTCCCTCATTAAAAGTCAATCCCGCTCAACCAGCCTTAGCTGTTACTCAGCAATCAACTTCAACAAGTAATTATCCTGCCGCACTGTCCAGAGAGATGTAAAATGACATTTTTTGGATTATAAACATGACCGGCCATTCCATACCGAATCCTATTTGTGCCTGTTTAGAGCAATATACTGCTTTTCTGTTGCTTATAAACACAGACTGGTCAAAGAAACGATGAGCAACTATTTAGATTTTTACAAAATAGATTAATACAAGTGTATTTTTGCACACAGAGTCGTAATAGATGATTGTTGCTGGCTACTGGAGCACAGGGCGGGGTAACACTGTACGAAAGAATCACTACTTAGGTTTTTTAAAGCTGAATTCGCAACATCACAAACGCGGTATCTGTTAAGACGCAACATGCAAAATCGAGATTGTAACAGCAGAAGGACTTGTACAGTTAGATCAAGACGGATATATTCAGAGCTCTTTAACAAGAAAGGCCAAAACAATGCACTAACCGATTGAATAAATACGTTTTGTTAATCATGCCGATACAACTATTATTATCCAAGGTACTATTTTTCCACATTCAGGCAATTAAATGAATCTTATTTCAAGACTTGCATAATCTCTTAAAAACTTTTTGGAATATTTGAGATAATAATCTGCCTGCTTAAGGTGTTTTCTTCAGCTATTTTTTCACGTCATTTTTGTTGATTTTCTAATGGTTACAAGATGAGAATCTTCTCCTTTTCCTTTCGGGTTTTTCCCCTTTAGGGGTTGCCACCACGAATCAACCTTCTCCATCTAACCCTATTCTCTGTATCCTCATCTCTTACGCCAACTACCGTCGTATCCTCTCGCAACAATCTGATTTTGATATTTTTGTGTAGTTTGACAAGCAATTAAAAAACATGGCTTAATACTGTGATCTACAGGATCATTAAACTACATCTTTAACTAATCAGGCAACTGACACAATCTTGCTGACTACAGGAATGGACATCAGACTGATTAAACTGAAATCAATACAAAATATTACAGTCATGGTAGTGACCTTAGCAGCTGGTAATATTGGAGATTAAGGTTTTTTAAATCTGGAAAAGTACATATAAATATTGCTGTTGCATAAGGAATTTTTCATAATAGTGACCGCATGCAATGACTCAATTTTACTGGAGGAAAAAGCACAGGGCTTCATTTCTTGCAGCTAGTGATGATGAGCCCCCTGTTCCAGCTACTTCTTTGACTGTCTGTTCCTGTTCTGCAAGAGATTTTCCAGCTGAGGTCTATATTACCTCAAGGATGCGGTCTCCAGGCTGCAGACGGCCATCTTTGATTGCTGCACCACGTGGCAGTATATTCTTGACCAGGATTGGGCCAGGACCATGGACAGAGGAGTCCCTGGTTACGACGGTGAAGCCCAGACCCTCAGGGCCTGACGGGAGGAAAAAAAAAAAAAAAAAAAAAATTAGAAATCACCGTGTGTCACTGTGGGCACCAGGGACATCGATCCCTCTGCAGAATAGTCCTAATTACAAATTTTTACAACTTTTGAATTCCATTTTAATTGATTTTCCCCTCACATCTCCAAATTCTGTCACAGTTTTTTCTTTTATGTCACCATCCTTACTGGCCACAGAGATTTTCTCTCCCTTTCTCTTGAGCCCTGCTGCACCCAGTGCGCAAGTTTAACATCTTCCTCTACATTAACTTCTGTTTAAGTGCCTGTTTTCCTTGGGGGGGTGTTGCTTGGCTCAGGCTCTAAGCTGCTGGGAGTAGGGCTCTCTCCTTGCCGGATTAGACAGACTCTGCCTTTAATTTCACGTGTGAACAGACCTAACAGTGGGCAATGAAGGGAGGTAGAGGGAGAAGAGGGGAGGAAATTGGGGGAAGGAGGGGAAAAAAAAAAGAGAGGAGTCTGAAAGATATAACTCACATCTCTTGCCTCCCTCCCTCGGGATGCAAGTGATTTCCACAAAGATTTTTCCTTGTGCATGTGAGCCTATCGCTACGAATATACTAAGAAGCACGTGTGTGTGTGTGTGTGTGTTGGGGTGTGTGTAGGTGTGTGTGAGGCCGCACACATGCATGAGCCATCAAACCCCCAGAGCTTCCACATTCTCCCTTTTTTCACAGCCTCACAAGCCCCAAGCCATGAGTGAAATGTGCCACAGTCTGTGTGTGTGTGTGTGTGTGTGTGTGTGTTTGTGTGTGTGTGTTTGTGTGTGTGTATGTGTGTGTGTGTGTTCGTGAGCAGGGAAAGCAAAGCCAGTGTGGCATACTAAAGGCAGTGAGCGATGCTATCTGGTCGCTAAGCTAAGCCTCTGCCTGCCCTACATTAGCGCACCTAAACCTCACCGGCTGTCAATCATGGACAGAAAGACCCTGTTGCTGAGGGAAAAGGCGTTGAAAACCCTATAATATCCTCCGCTCTGATCTTGCATCAGGTGAAAGGGATAGAGAGAGGCAGGGAATAAAAATCAAACAAAAGACAGATGGGGGGGTGGAGTGAGAGAAAATGGGAGGGATGAAATGGCACTAGGAACAGAAAGAAATCAACAATAAAACAGCAGTCAATAAGCCTTTGAGCTCGAGCAGGAGAGTGTGCAACCCTGTTTCTATCCTTTCATCTAGATATCTATTTGCCTTTCTCTGGGTGTCTGTCGAGAACGATGGTGTGAGAACGTAGCCCAATTACAAATATCCATTCTATTCCAATAACACAACAGGTTGCAAAAATAGAAACCCTAAGAAGTGCTGCCGCGGTAATGTGGTTCAGAGATATGAAAAAGGGCAGCTTGGAGGCCTGGTGGTTTCATTCGGAGTTAAAATTTACCAACAAAATAGACAGGTATGAAAAAGGAAAATATATTTTCACAATATTAACTCACTCTTAATATGTTTATTGGTCCAGATCCCGCGAAAGGGTGAGTCGGTAAATAAAACCCAATATAAAGCATGAATAAGGAGGTTAAGTGAGATACCATGTGGATTATCTATACACCCAAATGATGCCAAATGATCCACAAAAATGTACATTAATCTTAAGAAAATGATCCTGATTTTGGTTCATGAAGATCTTTACCGCACAGAGCAGGTGCAGGTTAACAGTGCAGTTAAATATTTATCCCAGTGTTGGCTGAAAAAGGAAGCTGAATATAAAAATGGGTTTTGAATAGTTACCTTTCTTCAAGTCAATTTTTATCTTCTTGCCCCCCTTCTTGCTCGTTAAGTTGGAAAGGCCAGGCATCACAGGGCTCTGGCTTTGGGTCCTGGGTGTTGGGGAAGAGCTTGCCGCCCGAGCTGGAGGACTGGGAGAGACTCTCTCCAAAGAGCCATGTCCAGATGGGATCTCCAGTGGTGATTGGTTGGTCAGAATTGGCTCTGGGGTGTTGGCCCGTTTGTTCATTCGTTTCATATCTTCTTTGGAAACGGGGCTGGAATTTTGTTTTGGCTCTGGCTGAGAGTCTGCCTTAGCACGGGCCACCATTGGACTCTTGGGTTTTGAGGAATATTCCTTGTCTTCGCCAGAGAAAAGTTGACCGATCAGGCTCTTCTCATATTGTGGCTTATTAGCAACTGGAACCACTTCCACATGAATCAAAGGGGAGGTCATGGCTTGCCGGAACACTTCCTGTGACCTAAAATGAGAGAAAGAACACAAGGAGGTTTATACTGCGGTATAGGTTTTGTTTTGTTTTTTTACATTTCTGTTTTCTGATATCGGTATGAAAGTAGAAGAAAATTCTGACAAGGACTGTTAAGCAGAAAAAAAGAATAATGTACATTGAGCAAAACACAGACAACTGGCAGGGGGTGGATGAGGCAGTGAATGAGCCATGTACATCCTTAGTGGGGTTTCGTTTCTATTTAGATAAAGTGCGCAGTGACTCCTCCAAAGCTGATATGGGACACTTTGGTGAGAGTCAGATGAGGAGACCTTACAGCAGCCTCCTGCTGAAGTTTTAATAGACAACTATCCGCACAACGATCACACAACCCAGCATGGGGGAAGCAGAGTAATAGAATGTTTCGGCTCCAACCGCCTGAAAATGCAATATCAAGATGGAAAAGGGTAGTTTTTGTGCACTAGGACAGAAAAGCATAACCGGGTTTCATCTTGGATTGACAGACAAAGCTAACTGTGTAACTAGTAATAATGGTAGGTGAGTAAACGTTTGAACACGTTACATACTTCAGCTTTTGCTTTCATTCCTAATAGCATCCCTGACACATAAGTAAATGTGGAAATTAAATCCTTGAGTGGGCTTTCAATTGACTGTTGTCTTTTGGATCTTTAACAAATCAGTTATCAATGCTTTAGCCTCTCTTCTCTTTGCCATTAGCAAAAATCAATTGGGCTTGCTTTTGATACAGCTAACCATTGCTTAAGAGCTCAAGCCACAACGCCACACCCACCCATTTAGTGCAAGGCAAGTGCCTGGCTTTAACAACACATCCTTACTTAAGCTACTGTAAATTGGAAAAACGAGCCGCATTAGTTTGTTTCAACATTTTTAATACGTTTTGTGGACATGATAGCACTTCAGGTATCAATGCATTTTTATCACTCTTCTCCATTGTTGTCTGGATTTTTTTTTTTTTTTTTTTTTTTTTTAATGGTTTTTTTTTCCACAATTGTCCATTTTTTTGTATGATTAAAAAGAATTATTTCTTTGGTTTGACCAAAGTTGCGTGTTTAAGGCTATATGACTGAAAAGCACTTCAAAACATAGTCTTCTTCTTACATACGCCTTTGTACTTACTGTGCAAAAGTCTTGTCTTGAAGCGGTGTGCCATTAATTCTGACAATACACTCATCCTCTTGGAAAATATTCTCTCTTTTCGAGCGACTGTTTTCCTCAATGCTTTTAATGTAGAGGCCCAGCATCCTTTAATGAATATGAATATAAATATGAGTAAACATATGTATGATATCATGCCAACACTTCAGTTCATACTTCCATATCCAGTCAACATTTCCATCTGCCATTCTTGGTGCGTATGCATCCGTGTGTGTCTCTCTATCTATACTTACCGCCCACTAAGAGAGGAGCAGTACGGGACAACATGGATACCCAGAGGCCCGCGGTCACCTGGAAAATCTACAGTCCTGGTCAAGGTGCTGCCAACATAAGCACACAAACTTTGTAAAGATTAGGGTAAAAAAAACAACTTTCTTAGTGTTTTATCTCTGTCCATTACATGAGCCTCAGGCATCTAAAATTACAGTATGTTGAAAATGTATCCCTTGTGATACAGACCCGTGATCATTAAGATGTACAGGTCAATAAACAAACCAGAGGTAGTAGTGTGAATTGTGAAGCTAGACAACGGCTAGTGATACTAACATATTATTCATTCAAAACAGGATGCATTATAATAACAGCAGTCATCATGGTTATTTTGTCCTGTTAAACCCTAGGCTGGAACATGTTCATAACATCTTAATCACTACTCTGCCTAAATGCTCTGCTTCGCTACAGAGTTACAATGGCATTTCACAAAGTATAAATCTCTGGTTGTCTTTTTGGTTCAGCCCATTCTGCATTTCTAGACATTTTGTCTAATTTCTTTCTTTAACACAGTAAACAGTGTGCAAAGCTGCTGTTCTATGGGGGCCCAAACCATTCCAGGGCAGTCAGCAACAGCTTTGGGTCTGCTCTATTTTATTCTCCAATTTCTATGAGCCTTTTTGTGTATGGGTGGCTTAGACGCGAGTGGGCTGAAGTGACTGAAGAGACAGAAAACAGTATCACAATACCAGTACCTTTTTTGCCCTAAGTCACAGAAGCATTTAATCCATATAATCCAAGTGATGCTTCTTGTATAATATAGTCGTGGCATTGCTGAATTTATACAGAAAGATACCTTATGACTTATGAACAAAAATTTAGGGTACCTGAAGGAATTCTTTGCATCGTTTTACGACCAGAAAAGTATCTCAGCATCTCCTGAAATTGCGGGTCCCTTATTAATGCCTTTGAGTAAATCTGAAGGTTTTAAGATTTCGTTTGGCTAATGTCACCTAAAGTAATTTTGTTTACCACAAGCAGGCTTATGAACTTTGTAGCATACCAAGTTTTACACTAGATTTGACCTGCCTACATTTGTAAATAAAATCTGGAGTAATGGATGCGTTGTACATTTTTTGCTGACAGTGTACTCAGGTTTTGAACGAAATAATAAAAGACAGAGGGGTGTGTAAACTTCCAAACTGTCTATGAATGGTTGTCTCCGAATCAAAGCTGGAAATAGGTGTGAGCATTATTCTTGAGAAATCTCTCTTGCTGTATGTGTTATTCTCTCTTTCCAGAATGTAATGATCAGAGGAAGCACCAGTCAGTCTCCCTGCCTACATTCCTATCTCAAGTCATTTTATCTTCTGCCCCTCAGGTACTTGGTCACAGCAGCCAGACCAAAAACTGACGGCAGAAGTAACACTTTTTATTTCTTACATGGATGGCAAGCAAAATGGTATATAATTTTGGCATAAATGTCACCGGTAAATTCTCTTTTAAAGATAGTATACTTTCTAATATTTTTCATTAGTTTTGTTGTATGTTACATCGCTTTTATGGCTGCGATCACAAACGCAATCTCATCTGTTCAAAGTGGAAGAGAAATACGATCAGGAAAGAAGTAAAGGGTCATCCTGAAAATATCAAATACCTTCAAAATAAAAAACTATACATTTCCATGAAACTGTAAGAAAATCTCAAAAGAAATTGCCTAAAAAAGATGCAGATCTCAGTAGCATTGGCAAGAAATAATTATTAATTATTATTAAAAAAAATGCCTTGTTCAATGTGGCTCTCGACCAAACCATATCATTTAAATTGCGAAATTATGAATCATTTTAAAATGATTGATAACTTCTTTAAAGCCAGATCCCCATGCCCCAAAAATGATGCCTCTCATTTTTAAATCGTGATCTAGACTTTTCCTACATTATGACCACACTCCTATATTTCATTGCTTCAACTGCATCTTTTGAGGGGTTTTCCAGCATTGAGTTTACAAAGCAACACCACAGCGAAGAAAGGAAATACCTGATGTAAACAGTCAGAATAATCTGATAACAACAACTCCACTTAAATTTAGTGCATAATGTACATATACACGAGCCCAAGGACTACACAGGATCATTTTCTCCTCTTTCAATGTCAACTTGCAGTAGTTAACCTTATCCAGGGTCACACAAACACTACATTAGACAATGTGTACAATCTCACACGCATACACACCACCACCCACAAACAATTTGCATTCTTATTGCTGCATCAACTGGATCCTCACAAACACCATCCGTCACTTGCTGCTAAATTGAATTCAAAGATATACACATCTATTCTGGCGAACAGTTACATCTAAATTACACACACACATAATTTGAATTCTCTATCAGTGATCAGAAACGATCATACAGGATACACATTCATGTAAACATGTTCGTACCAGGTTATGAGACTTGTATATTGATATGATGTAAGTCTCACACACACACACACACACACACGCACACACACACACACACACACACGCACGCACGCACGCACGCACGCACGCACGCGCACACACGCACGCGCGCACGCACGCGCACACACACACGCTCATCAGAGGCCAGCGGCAGCTTGTTAGTGCCACATGCTAATATGCAAAATAGCTTTGCTCATCCATTTTAACATCCCACTGACACAAACAAACACAGTTGTTGGGGGGGGGAGCAATGAGGAGAGAGACAGATGGAGCTCCAATTCTTGGTTGACTTCCTTAACATCAACTACCAACCAGTGTCTAACAAACACAAGGCCAGTACTTGCAAAAATGTGCCCTGACTTGCTCACTGTGGCTTCTTCAACTGCAAACCATCTGTTACCGTGGCAAACTATATGTGAGAGTAATGGCTCCATTGTAGCACAGTGCTGTCAGGACATTACTGTACTGCAAAATGCTAGAAAATCACCGACTTGCTCTACAGCCAAGTCTCCTCCTGAGGTCTTATAATTCCCAACGGAGGCATTTAAAAGAGCGATTTTCCCCAAACAGAAAATCACTCAGCTGTAGAGGATGATGCAAAGTTGTCTCTCCTCTTGTCGCAGTTATGCAAGACAAGAAAGGAGTGGAGCTGTTTGGTCATGGGTTAATTGTTGCCATTATTATTGTGGGAGTGATGGCCTGGACAAATAAGAATTTAACTTCCAGAACAGGGGTTTCCTCCCAGGTGCAGTACTTTCATTCATGTGTTCACCCATGTAGATAAATACACTAACTTGGTGAATAAGTGGCTTCCTGTTTGATGCTGTACAACAACAACAAAAAAGTATTCATCACCTCCATAAGAGCACTCTAAGTCCCAGGCTATGTTTCTTCCTTTCAGATTTTACTTTTGTTATTTTTTTTCAAACTATAGATGTTTTGTGGGGGTTTTTTTGTCCTCAGTTCAGGATAAACCCATTTGGCAGATATACGTTTCAAACATAAACTTGCATTCACAATCAGAATCCATTACATGATCCAGCTTTTATGTTCTAAATCAAATGGACAAACAGCTGATTTTATCTAGACCAGTGTCAAACACCAGAATTCTTTTTGAACAAGTATAACTAGGAAAAATGTTATAATATAATACGAACAAAAGGTTCATGGGAAAAGAAAAAACTCTAAACATTTTAATTTGAGTGAAACTATTTACAATTTACTAAACAATTTACTGTTAAAGCAGCCAAGGTGTGTTTTCTGGGCATGTTAAATAGTTGCTTTTCCAGATCAATGAAGCAAAATAACATAAATGTGTTGCATTTAGGAGCTTGAAATATACATTAGTTGGTGGTAATATGAATACAAAAGCTTTGCTTTAGCTTGGGTGGTAAAATGGGTCGTCTTGGAAACAAAAGTCCCTGGTTCAATTCCAGAACTCCCTCTGACCTGCTGAAGTGTTGTTGAGGAAGGCACTTAGCTCCTAACTGCTCTCCGGGACCCTCGGTGGCAGCCCACATTCAACCCATCATGGACAAAATATGCATTGATTGCTGAGGATTAACAAAGAATTCAAAATTCTGACTGCTGTTACATATTTTCATGATCAGAATTTCATCAGTCACTATTTACAGTTAGTTATAGATGTTCTTCCTCACTTTATGAAGCAATCAAAAAAGTCCCACTGATTGACCATCGTAACCTTTAGATTAAACTTAGTTGTTAAAGCTATAAGTGTAAAATTGAAAGTAGAGTTTCTCTTAGAGGACTGAGCTGAAAAGTCTAAAAGAAATTCCCACTATTGTTTTCGAATGAATGATGGTAGCAAAAGAAAATGTGTCAATGCCAGTGTTGTCCAATATTGTGCAACACAAAGAATATTATTACTTATCCGTTGGGTAAAGTTCATGGGTCACCACATGGGTCACCACACTGAGGTCAATAATTTAAATCAACAACATAATCAATAATAACCAAGGGAAAGTATCATAGTCAAATTGAAGTCAAACCTCCCACTACTGAACCTTGGAACTTGACCAAATAAGAAATATTGATTGGAGCGCTGTTTCATTACATATAAGTGGCCAATAGTTTTTCTCCTCTTGTTTTAAAGCCTTTGGCAAATGGTCAGTTTTCTCGAAAGCTCTTCAGACAAAAAGAAAAAGCACATTTGTCAACAATAGCGATTTAACTATATGCATTTTTTCATTTTTATTTTAACCAGTATGCTTGGATATCTTTTATTAGCATGTAGCAATGTATCTAATGTTATGAGCATGATCCGTATCTTGGTCCCACAACCTCTGGTCATTGTGCGGATACAAGGGATGGGCACTTAGTGCAACCGCAACACCATTTTTCAACTGCTTTTTCTGTTAAATTAAGCATTTCTCTTCTGATTAATTGCAACCTGATTTGTCAGACAATATATAACTCATCTCCTGTGTTATGAGGTAAATCAGAGATGGACAGATAATCTCAACAGTTGTTTTGTAAAAATGTCTAAAAAAAAAAAATCTTCATACCTTTGTCTAATCAGCGAATTATAATTTTAAAAAGACACTTGTCCTTTTTATGTTTGTTTCTTTTTTCCACTGGTCTTTTTAGGCTCTTTTATATTATTAATTCTAAGAGAAATTGCTAAAAAAGTCTATGTAATCTGCCTTGGAAATAAGTTCATAAGTAGCTGTTCCTAGTAGTTGTTCCTACAAGACAAACATGGTGATAACACAACTGCTCCTAACTAAGAAGGAGGGAGGGTGGAGGATTTCAACCGAAATTCCTGCTCTAAAACTCACCTCTGCTCCAGCTTCTACAGATAAGAGAGCCGACCCACCCACCAATGAGACTGGTTAATCCAGTCAGAGTGTCAAGCTGTCAAACAAAGACTGGGGTGTTAATCCTCCATCACTCCATCTCCATCACTGTACCATGTTATGCAGCCGTGACCTGTCTGCTGCCACGAAAAACAACAAACATACCGCACACCTCTACTTACACACACACACACACACACAAAAACAAACACACACACACACACTGAGTCACACACACACTTGCTCTCACCTGAAGTTAACCTGGCTCATCTTGGCAGGGTGCTCACTCGCGCGTTCCAGAGCTCCTCTCACCACATGGTTAATATCCTGTAAGATTAAGCACAGCAACAGTCTCCTTCTATAAACGTAATGACAAAAAGTAGCAAGTTGGCAAATACAAAAAACGCCTGTTGTCATTTATCAAAACAAGCAAACGAATCGTCTGTCACCTCTGCCGATAATAAAGAGTGAGAGACCATCAGACAATGAGGGTCCTGCCAGCGCCGCTGTCCTCCTTACACTGTCTATGTATATGTCAATCTCTCTGTCCCTCCCCCCTCACTTCATCACTGACCTGTGTCAGACAAGCCTCAATTCTCTATTTTTAAGTAGGCAAAATCAAGAGCCCCAGGCAGAAGAAAGAAAAGGAAAAAGCAACGCACATAAAAATAGACTGCCGACAAACTCTTGGGAGACACTGAAGTTGTAGGTTGAAGGACGGAAACTGCCCCAAATCAAGAGGGGTACAATTAGGTCTTTCTGCCTTGTCACTTTCATTGTGTCACCAGTGCTAATGGCTAAAAAAGCTCCCGCCCACCAGCTTGCTGCTTAGCAAATCCCCCGCCACCGCCACCCACAACCTCCCTGAGGACCCCTGTCACACACGGTAAATATATGCTCTGTAACAGTCACATATAAATCTTCGACAGGTTGTACCAACGCCTATCAAATCAGTCATCGGGGAGCCATGAAAATATTGTGTTTATGAAAATACACACATGTGCTGCCTCAACAAATAGTGACCCACTTATCTGGCCAGAGTGAGATTATCTCATAATGGAGAATGTGTGTGTGTGGGGGCAGAAAGACAAGCTGCAGGCTCTATTGTTGATGTGCATCTTCCCGCAATATCATTCAAGACAGGCCTCTTCGTCCACTGGAGACAGACACGCACACACACACACACACAAGTGACTAATATATAGTCTTTGGATGGACAGGAGGACCAGTGCACACGTGCACAAACAGCAAACGCACATTTGAAATACTGTGGATCCAGTTTTAGAAATTCACAGAACATGCACGTGATAAAACAAAAGCTTGTTTATGCTTCACAAGATCTATTGGATACGTCAATGTAGGACGTGTGCATCTACTCATAATTGCACAATCTGAAACTGAATCCTGTTGTTGAAACTTTAAATCAAAACGGCCAGGTCAAAACACCTAGCGTGTATGTAATCTCCTGACTGTGAGCAGTCCTGTTCATCCGCACATAAAAAACAGCAGCTCTCTTCTTCGGGCTACCATGCTGTGCTCCGCCAATCAGCTGTTCCTGCTCCCATGACATTTCCGATCATCATGTACAAAAAAAAAAAAAAAAAAACATTCAGGGTTTTCCGGTTTCCTCCCAGAAAAATGCAGTAGGTTAGTTGGAAAACCAAGTTTACCCATACACTTGAATGACATAGTGAATGCTTGTACGTCTATATGTGACGTGTGAATGAGAGGATGATGGGTTGTATGTCTCTTTATGCGGTTCTGTGATCGATCCATGGTGAACCCCACCTCTCGCCCGATGACAGCTGGGATAGGCTCCAGCACCCGCGCAAGCCTGACTGCAGGAGAGGCGGTGTAGATCATGAATAAATACATTTATAGAGGAAACAAATACAGCAAAATTCTATGTTGCAGCTTTCAGTTTTAAAAAAAATAAAACAGATTCATATCAGAGTAAGTCAATCTGATGCTTTTTTTAATGCCTACTCCGCATACTCCACTTAAAGTTTTGCTTCACAAGAGTTACAACGTGCTTTAACACTAGGACTGCCACAGCTACAAGCAAAATATCATAATGACATGTCTCCGGTTACAACTGATATTCCACCAACACTTTGCTTTTATCTACTTACATATCAAGTGACAATTCTGTCACTTGAATTGAAAGTGACTTCTTTCAGCATTTACACAGCCACAGACAACCATAGCTCCTTTTATCACTCACTTCAAATGACACTTTCAACTGTTCTCAGTGTTTACTCTGTGTGTGACACTTCAGCTCATTTCTGTACTTAAACTTTAACTCCTTCCTGCCCTTGACCTTAATGTAAAAATCCCAATTCCTCAGACGGCCCACATTTAAACTATGACTTCCATAAGAGAGAATTTCATTAGCTAAAAGAATACATATGAAGGCTGTAATGCAAGAGTGGTCTTATTATCTGAGAGATTTTTTTTTTTCCCCTTTAAATTTAAGTTTTCGCTTTGTGGAACCAGGTAACACTCAAATTATTTGTGAAGCCTGTCTGAGACGTGTCTTCTGGCACCACTAACAGGTCGCCAGCTCTGTTATTACACTGTACTACACCATCGATGTTTTTGTTTTTAAGGGGCTGTTTGTAATCTTAAGTGCATGTGAGTGACAGATATATGAGCGGCAGGGTATGTGCGAGCGATGAAGTGTGTGCTACTTTTGACTCGTCAAAATGCTGTTATTTATACGCTGTTTTGCAGTCAGGGCAGAGAAATATAGTGTGCTTGAAGGCAAAAGAGTGTGTAAGTGAACACAGCTTCACTGAACTATCCAGGTACTCTTTGACCCCCAGGCTTATCCATCACATCAACCTACAGCCATGCTCACACACTTCTGCCTGGGGTCCCTGAGAAAACACAACCTCAAACATGTAACTGGTAGAGTGGTCCTCAAGGGGTAGGAGCACAGGGGTACAAAAACATAATACCCAGCTGCTTGTAGGAAAAAGGCAGACTGCAGACACACGCAGACTGAAGCAGCAGAAATTGATGAATTTCTGCTGTCAACTGTTTATAGTATGCCTGAGTAAAATATCAATGCCGGCCAAACTGTAGCACAGTGAAGTTCACCTCCCTGCTGTGTTAGCTTGTATTCCATCAAAGTATCCCGAGGTGTAAAAATAAGCCAAGCATGTATGTGGAAATGCGGGAGGAGGAGCAGAAGAGGCAAAGAGAGATGGATGAAAGAGGAGCAACACAAACAAATACTTTAAAAGCTGCTGTATTTAACATGTAAATCTAAACACCTAATTTTTCAGTATGAAAGTTGGCAGGGCTGAGTGCCTGTTTTGCAGTTGCAGATTTTATTTAGTTTGTTAATAAAAGTTAAAGTGATTTTTAAAAAGTATGCACCTATAAAGCTGCAGAGTATTGCCTCTGACAGTCAGACAACTGTTCCCTTCATTACCCTGTTGGAGATAATTGGGATGGTTTCCAAAGCAAATATTGCCACGATCCAACGGAAAATAGCATACAAAGTGTTGAATAAACTTTATACAATAACAGCTATTATAAAATTAAAATAAATCAAATAACCAAGTGTTTTAATGAACCATGAAGCTTATTTGTATCCCATTATTTGTTACAGGATAGCTACAAATGTGGTATTAACAGAATTTTCTCAATACAGATGTTTATTTATTCAAGTCATTCAACAAAGCATCATAAATAATTGTTAATCCATAATAGCCTTCAAAATAATATTAAAATAATATTAAAAATAATTTAAAAAATAAAGAAATATAAAAATAATATTAACTACTATAATCCATACTATAATCAATGCTATAATCCTGACTTCACTGCTTTCTCACCATTAAAACAGCTGTGTGGACTTTGCTTGTGACAATACTGAGAAAAATATCTAATATTTAAATAATAAAAATAATATTAAATTTAAACTTTAATATTTAAACAGGCCTACAGAGAACAATATAGAGAACAATATTGAGAGTACTATACATGCCAGTGGTTAGTGTATCCATGCATAAATACTTAATTTAATCATCTTTTTAATGATAAATATGCACATTTATTCATTTCTACATTATCATGTTTTTATAATATGTAATGTCCAGAGCAATCATTGATTCAAAGCTTTGGGGAATATACGGGCAGTTAGCTACAGCTCAAGACTGGGTTACCATCTGTAATACTCATCAAGCTGTATTAGGTGTGACATTACTGTGCAATGTATCAATTGTGCACAAGTTAGCTGTCTGTATCAAATCACTTGGAAACTCTCTGACATTTCTTTATCGGAACTGTCTGTTGAAAAATGACAACCATATGGCCAACTGAAGGGCATTTCAAATGAGAATTAATTGCAACCAGATCAACTGCGGCCCTTCAGAATTTTTCACTTCAAAGCGAAGGGACTTACCATGAAGAGCATCCATCATTGACTTTACAGGATGAAATATAGCCAAACTCCGTAGGAAAACAAAAAACAATTCTAAACAAACAAGGATTTGTCTTAAAATGAAAGCAGTGAATTTTGTTTTTCATGGTGCAGTTGTAATAAGTAACTTGTGTTCAAAGATTTGTTGGTGTGACAACTGCATTCCAATTCAATGCAGGGCATGGATGGTGAAATTCCAGCCCAGGGAATGAATTATTTAAAAAAAAAAAAAAAAAAAAACCTTACGCATTAAGCAGAATCCATCAAAACTGACAGGCCAACGTATCTAATTGTGTAACGTTTATAGACATTTGTTCAAAAAGATATTAGTCACAATTAACTATCTCCTCGCATTCATTATTGAGCAGTAGATAAAAATATGATGACAGTTTTTGACAAATGGGAATAAAATATTTTAGAGGACCGCCGCAAATAGTTCCTTAACCCACACAAAATACTGGAGTATTACTGCCTGTGAGCAAAGAAGGAATGGGATTTAAAAGATGAGGTCTGATGTAGTGCTTCATCGGTCACCAAGGAGAGGGATGTGGGTTTTTGCAAACAGTTGTACAGCTCTTTTAAATCAGATATAATGAGTCTGTTCACTCTGGCCCGGCCATGCTTGTTTGAAATATATAGGGCTCGATGTTTTGCGGAGCAAGAAAAATGGGCTTTGTCATTGTGTTTACTTTCTGCCCACTGACGCCGGAGTTCCGCTTAGTCACCACCGAGTTGAACACAGCAGGGGTGAACAACAGGACTCATTTCTTCCATCCCTTTCCACACCTGAGGATGTGGCTCCCTCTCTCACACACGCTTGACCTCACACAGCCTCTGGTTTCCCCCCCTCCCAAAAAACACATATACAGACAACTGTACAGACAAGGACAAGAACAGGCAGCAAACAAAGGAGTAGTTGATGGTGGCTAATTATGAATAGATAGAGTGTACTGGAAAAGCCGGCCCTTTCAAAGTGCAGCCTGGAGCACGGAGCTGGACCACAAGAAATGATTTCGCTATTTGTCTTCAACGAGGGAATGCCACACACAACAAAATCATTGGCAATTCTAGTTCTCTCTGCACTGCGGGAGGAACATAAAACATTTGATTTTGTCATACTTAGGAATTTAAGAAGCTCGGAGGGTTCAGTTAACAGTTTACTCACCAATTCGGGAGCCACGTTATTCAGAGTGGGTGCAGTTATATTCTGGAAGGGCGGAGCCAAAGCTGAGTCACTGCTGCTCCTCACCAAAAGAGGCAAGCCTAGGATTTGAGACGGAGGAGGAGAAGGACTGATGCTTCTTTGCATTAGGTCAAACTTTGACATACAAAGGTCAGCTATGATGTACATGTTCAATTTTACATAACACAACCCATTTTTGAGAGGGACATGTATTGTCTTCTAGAATACAACTTGGGTTTGGTAAGGGGATAAAAACATTGTGGTTTGGGGTTTTGCATTATTATAAAACTTCATGTGTATTGTGAATCATATACATATATATATATATATATATATATATATATATATATATATATATATATATATTATTTTAACAATTTCTTTGCATTAGTTACCCAGGGTTACTCATAATAACCCAGGGTTTGGAAGTGTAAAGTTCCCACTGGAATGTAGATATGAACAGTCCTAAAAATATAAAGGTTTGTTCAAATATATGATTCAGAAACCTTCTGGAATCACTGTTGGGAATGTAACACTCCCTCCCTGTTGTAAACAGAAGTTGTAGAGCATTTTTTTTTACACTTTTTACACTTTTTACAGTCACTTTGTCACTCCTTACATTCAGGTCTTGTAAGCAAAAGCCTTATCTAACACCTGAGGTCAGAAGTACTGACCAAGCAGAATATTCAACAAGTTTAGATTGAAAAGCGAATGTAAGACTGTAATTTGTTTGTTGGCAGCAGAGTCTTTTTTTATATTTTGAATGGTGTTCAGTGAAATTAAATTGTATTCAATTTGTACAAACTGGAAACCATTTTCCCTTACTTTGGTATCTTCTACAGCAAGCAGCTGGGTAGTTTCTTGTTCAAATGACAACCAGGACTGCTGGGGGTTAGATGGACCCCCAAGGCTCGCTGAGCTAACGATAAAGATTTGACCCCACAAATGTTAAACAAAGACAATTTTACAGCATTTGTTGGCACATGGATATAAACAAAATAATGTAAAAAGATGTGAATCAGACTTCTAATGATTAGGATTGAATTCAAAAACTCCAAATGGATCATTCATTTTTTACCGTGTTATATATGTCAGTGTGTGTATGCATGTGTGGCCCCTTTCTGATCATTCCTAAGCACTCTAGGAGAATTCCCAGACCCCAAGAGTCAACAAACCACCACACCCACCATCCACATGGCATTAAGTTAGCTGTTGCCTCCGTGGCGTCTGTACACACACACACACACACACACACACACACACACACACACACACACACACACACACACACACACACACACACACACACACACACACACACACACACACACACACACACACACACACACATATAAACGTACACAAGA
>CAAKHD010016713.1:0-12130 GCA_901007705.1 Fistularia tabacaria
GAGGGCACGTGCATACACACACACACACACACACACACACACACACACACACACACACACACACACACACACACACACACACACACACACACACACACACACACACACACAGTGTGGTTGCTGTGCAGGGCAGATGGCTGCTGCAGGAGATGTTTTTGTGCCTTGGACACAGAGACAAACATCCAGAGCTCAACGACAACGTTGTGTGTGTGTGTCACTGTGTGTGCGTGTCCTGTATCTGTTTGTGTGTGTCCTGTATCTGTTTAGTGTGTGTCTGTTTGTTTGTGTGTGCGTGTCCTGCATCTGTGTTTGTTTGTGTGGATATGTGTGCGCCTGTGTATGTTCCGTGTGTGTGTGTGTCTCTGTTCCGTGTGTCCTCTGTGTGTGTGTGTGTGTGTGTGTGTGTGTGTGTGTGTCCTCTGTGTGTGTGTGTGTTCTGTGTATTGGAGCGTGTGTATTCAATTTCCATGCTAATGGCTACACAACTATTTTTTCCCTCAGTATGCAGATTCTGTAGCTGAGTGTGAGTGTGTGTGTGTGAGTGTGTGAGAGTGTGTGTGTGAGTGTGTGAGAGTGTGTGTGTGAGTGTGTGTACACAGAGGGACCCATCTGGGCCTCCGGTTCCCCCCCCCCATACACACATGTGCCCCCCCAGTGGCTGCAGGCGTGCTGAGGCTGGATCACCTCGGAGCTCCTTGCTCATGGAGGCTCCTCAGTGTGAGAAGATCCCAGAGGTCCATCCGTCCACCAGCCACCTTCTCCATGGACTCCATGTCTGATGTGTCTCCCTTCACTGCAAACATGTCAGCTGATGGTTTGCAGACCTTTAGCCTCTTCTAAGAAGCTCAGGTTTTTCTCGCAGAACCCGGAGCTAAATTCCAGGACCTGCACTCACTAGATGTTGACTAGATGTTGACCAATTACTCCACCAGATGCTCCACCTACATCAATCACACCCTTCCATTCCATTGTAAAGCTAACGGTTGTCCCTGGCAACCTGAAGCCGCAGCTCCTACTTCTAGCCCTACATGGTGAGCATCTCCACAGCTAGCGTCTCCATGGCTAACATCTCAACGGCTAGCTTCTTCATGGCTAGCATCTTCACGGCTAGCATCTCCACAGCTAGCGTCTCCATGGCTAGCATCTCCATGGCTAGCTTCTTCATGGCTAGCATCTCAATGGTAAGTGTCTCCATGGCTAGCATTGCTGTGGCTAGCTCCCTCTGACAAGCTCCATAGCTAGCTAGCCCCCTGGGTTGGTCCCGTCCTCAGAAGGTCCTCTGCTGGAGCAGATCTGATGTTCTAGTCTGACCAGGGAACCCGCTTCCTGCTGGAAGCCAAACTGGGTCAGTGGACAGAGAACATCCATCTTCATAACCAGGACAGAAGACCAGGGTGGATATCTGCCACACACACACACACGCACACACACGCACACACACACAAACACACGCACACACATGCACACACACGCACACACACACACACACACACACGCACACACGCACACACACACCTTAAATCTCATTCAAACTTCTGTCCTCGTTCCTTTGGAGCAAAATTCAAATTCAACCAACAAGAAGGTTCCATGCTGCGTGTTCTCCTGCCTGGGTTCTCCATGTTCTCCTGCCTGGGTTCTCCATGTTCTTCTGCATCGTGCTCCAAAGAGCCCAGTGGAACCCAGGTTGAGGTTCTTCGGAAGAATGGAAGCACAGGAGCAGGTGTGACCGGTGGAACAGACAGAGGAGCTCTGGGATCAGCAGGAACCTGAGGGAGATCTCCTCCACCAGGAGATCAAACACTGGAGAACCGCAGAAAACCGGCGGGTTCATCTCAGCCAAAGAACCGCAGCACGGAGAGGATGCAGAGGGGAACATCTGGATGTGGACCCTGTTGGTGGAGGTCCTCACTGGACCTCTGACACCACCACGAGCTTCATCTCCACCGGGCTACTGCAGACGAAGGGGCTCAGAAGTAGAACTGCTGATCGAAGGCGTGGATGATCCACATCTCCCTCTGAGGTGTCAGGAACACACACACACACACACACACACACACACACACACACACACACACACACACACACACACACACACACACACACACACACACACACACCATCTGTTGGTCCTCTCAGGACAGCGGCCTCGTCTCAGACATCTCCTTCCTCACTGTGTGTGTGTGTGTGTGTGTGAGAATGTGTGTGTGTGTGTGTGTGTGTGTGTGTGAGAATGTGTGTGTGTGTGTGTGTGTGTGAGAATGTGTGTGTGTGTGAAACCTTTGTACTGAAACTTCAAAAGCATCACTGGAGTCACAGGGGACCCCCCCCCCCGCCGTCGGATGGCTGTGATTGGCTGAGGCCGGGTGGCAGCGCGAGCTCCATGTTGACGGCAGGATGGAGGAGACGAGGAGCTGGAGATAGAAGATCGCCCAGCGTAGGAGAACCAGGAAGATCAGGTTCCTCGGGCAGAGGAACCTGAAGAGAGAAGAAGACGACCCTCCGCCACCACCTGAGCAGCTCCAACAGCTAGCTCTTAACGGTGAGCATATCCTCAGCCAACATCTCCATGACTAGCCTCCCATAACTAGCATCTCCACGGCTAGCTGTCGATAATTAGCGTCTCCACGGCTATCAGTCCATGACTAGAATCTCCAAGACTAGCTCTGCGTGGCTAGTGTCTACACCGCTTTATCTCAATGACTAGCATGTCCATGGCTAGCATCTATACAGCTATCGCTCCATGATTAGCATCTCCATGACTAGCTCTGCATGACTATCGTCTCCACGGCTATCGCTTCATGACTAGCACATCCATGACTAGCTCTCAATGATTAGCATCTCCATGGCTATCGCTCAACGACCCAGCATCTCCACAGCTAGTGTCTCCACAGTATCTCCATGACTAGCACATCCATGGCTAGCATCTCTACAGCTATCTCTCCATGATTAGCATCTCCATAGCTAGTATGGAGTCTCCACAGCTATCGCTCCATGACTAGCACATCCATGACTAGCTCTCAATGATTAGCATCTCCACGGGTATCACTCCATGACTAGTGTCTCCAAGGGATAGCTCTCCATGATTAGCATCTCCATAGCTAGTATCCATGACTAGCTCCCAATGATTAGCCTCTCCACGGCTATCGCTCCATAACGAGAATCTCCATGACTAGTGTCTCCCTGAGGAGCTCCACGTGGAGCTCCTGGTGGGAGGTCCACTGCTCAGAAGGTCTCGCTGCTGGTCATGGTGATGTTCTGGATGAGGGCTGTTTTGCATATAAGCTGATTAGCGTGAGTGACAGGTCTCTTATCTCTCCGGCTCCACGCCTGGTTCCTCTGTGGAGCTGATAGTGGGCGAAACCGGCGGAGGTCCCCTCGCTCATCTCCACGCCGGCGAGGCTCGTGAAGGTTCACAGAGGTCCCTCAGCCCCGGAAGGTTTCCCGTCTGAACGTGAGCCGCTCGAAGGCTCGTCAGCGTTCTGACGTGAAGAACCCAGAGGAACGGACTCCTAATCCAGAGGAGATTATCTGCTACGCTTAAATCTCCATGACTTAGACCCCGGCTTCAGCAGCAACATCTCCATCTACATGTTCTGCAGTGATCTGGTCCATCCAGACATCTGGACGGATGCTTTTCTCAATGATATTCTACGTTTTCTCATTTCAGTCGTGTCATCACTTGACAGCCTTGAGAACCTTCACGACAGAGGAACCGGATGGAAGCCTCGAGGAGGACCAGGGGCTGGATCTGGTTCTCCCACAGCAGGAGCTTCTGCACTGCTTCTCCAGCCTGATGGTCTGACAGAGGAGGTGTTCTTCTACAGACCTCTGGGCTGCTGAGGTCAGACCTGAGGACCATCACCAGTTCAGCTGCCCGGCCAGGCAGGAGAACCTGGGGAGAACCCATGACCTAAGACCCGCAGGAGGAGAGTACTGCAGTACTCAGAGTACTGCAGTAGTCGGAGTACTGCAGTGTTTAGGTGGCCTCACGCTGATGAATGGAGAACATCCTCCAGGTCTCCACAGCAGGAGATGTAAACAATTAGCGGGATCTTCTCTCGCTGTTTCCATGGCAACACCGGAGCCGAGAACTTCTCAGAGTGACGTCACGTCTTTTCGCGGACACACACACACCTCCAGGAGAAGACCTCCTCAGCACGTTGGAGATGTTCTCCTCCACGTGCAGCCCTGGTGTCTTCTCCCTCTGAACATGAGCTGGAGCTCCTCTGCCTTCAGGCTGGATCCAAAACACAGGAGGTCACAGCTGCAAGGGCAGTCCACCGGACTAATGTGTGTGTGTGAGTGTGTGTGAGAGTGTGTGAGTGTGTGTGTGTGTGTGTGTGTGTGTGTGTGTGTGGGTGTGTGTGTGTGCGATTCATCTCTGCATTAGTAGTGCTGAGACCACTGATGAGCAAGATCAGCTGATCTCTGACACACACACACACGCACACACACACACACACACACGCACACACACACACACACACACACACACACACACACACACACACACACACACACACACAGAGTGTCTCCAAGCGGAGGAGAGACAGGAGGTCCAGGCAAGAAGAAGCCATGCGAGGAGGTCTTCTCAGAGCAGGTGGACCTCGGATGAAGCTGCACCCGCTCCTCTCCTCGAGGTGGTGGAGATGGAAGCTGCACGACGACCCGCTGAGGATATCATCTTCAGGAACCTCCTGCCTGTTTGGTCGGAGAACATCGAGAACATCTAGAAGATACACCTCAACCAGAGAAGGGACGAGCCAGGTGTCAGAGGAAGAAGGTTCTGGAGTTCTGGTTCTGAGGGAACCATGGGCTTGGAGGACTGGACCTGGAAGTCCAGTTTCTCTTCATGTCACGTGAGCAGGTTCTCATGGAAGCTCCACGTCCAGGTCTGCTATGAGGACATCCTGACCACCAGGACATTCTCTGTCCAATTGTTCCCCAAGACCAGGAGGCAACATGTCCTCCTACGAGGAGGTCCTAACCACCAAAGCTCCGGCCTCAGATGGACGGGACCTCCACAGGACCACGGCTCCTGATGTGCGTCATGGAAGGAGACCACCACGACCACAGCTGTCCATCATCCAGAAGACAAAGAAGCCGTCCCTTCCGGCCACCTCGTCTTCAGGAGCCGAGGAGAAGAAGAAGAAGCTGGACTCACCTTCCTCAGAAGGTTGCAGATCCTCTCGATGTTCCTCAGCCTCTCCCTCTGCGAGAACAAAGACACGGAGGTAAGCAACCAGGAGAACATCTCATCAGTGCACTACAGAAGAAGACACCCTGGAGGCTTCACAGAAGGAGGAAACATTCATTCATCATCTCATCCCACTGCTCGGGACCTCCAGCAGGACCTCCAGCAGGACCTCTAGCAGGACAGATCTATGTTCTCAGGACATGAGGGTTCTGGGTTTTGGTCAGAAGAACATCCAGCCAGCACCAATGGAGGAGCCCAGTCATATTTCTCCTGCAGTGCAGTCTGGACCTTGAACGCACCGCAGAGTTCACAGGTGTGTGTGTTTGTGTGTGTGTGTGTGTGTGTGTGTGTGTGTGTGTGTGTTCCTTGGCGAACCCACAGTGAAGCTGCTTCTCCACCTGAAGGACCAGAGAATCATCTACACACGTTTTCCAGTAAAGTCTATGCAGGAAGAGGCAGGAGTTTAGGCCTCTGTGTGTGTGTGTGTGTGTGTGTGTGTGTGTGTGTGTGTGTGTGTGTGAAGGCTCCTCACACTGACACTGTGAGGTTCTCCTGAGGGAACGTGATGACAGGAACCGCTAATTAGTCTGTCTGTTGAAAGAGAGCCTGGTGTCAGAGAAGACCCGGGCGTGCACGTGCGTGTATGTGTGTGCACGTGTGTGTGTGTGTGTGTGTGTGTGTGTGTGTGTGTGTGTGTGTGTGGGAGAGAGAGCTTCAGATGAAGATGCTGAGAGACTTGAAGCAAGGTTTCCTTGCAGTTGGAGGAAAAGCAGCAGTGATTGACAGCTGATCGGCCAATCACAGCCCGGTCAGGGAGAGGGGCGGGGCTTATCCCGGGCTGTCAGCTGTCAATCACAGACCTCCGACATTCACACCTTCAGGAGACCATACTTCACGCGGTGGAGAAGGAGGAGAACAGACCCCACATCACAGAACCCTCTGAAAGAGGAGAATGTCAGTGAAGCCTCTGTGAGAAGATCTGTGTCAGAGCAGAAGATCACACAGAAGCAACTGTTAGGAGGAACATCGAGAAGAACCCTCTGGATGTATGGAACAGATGTGAAGAACCTCTGATCTAGGACCTCAGCACCGGGTTCTTCTACATGTGGCTCAGGAGCACAATGTGTGTGTGTGAGTGTGAGTGTCAGTTTGTGTGTGTATGAGTGCGAGTGAGTATGTGTGTGATATGTGTCAGTGTGAGTGTGTGTTTGTGAGTGTGAGTGTGTGTCAGTGTGTCAAAGTGTGTGTGTGTGTGTGTCAGTGTGTGTGTGAGTATGAGTGTGTGTGTGTCAGTGTGTGTTTGTCAGTGTGAGTGTGTGTGTTTGTCAGTGTGTTTGTGTGTCAGTGTGTGTTTGTGAGTGTGAGTGTGTGTCAGTGTGAGTGCGTATCAGTGTGTGTTTGTGAGTGTGTGTCAGTGTGTCAAAGTGTGTGTGTGTGTGCCAGTGTGTGTTTGTGAGTGTGAGTGTGTGTGTGTCAGTGCATTTGTGTGCTACTGTGTGTTTGTTAGTGTGTGTGTGTGTGTGTCAGTGTGTGTTTGAGTGTGAGTGTGTGTCAGTGTGTGTTTGTGTTTGTATGTGTGAGTGTGTGTCAGTGTGTGTCAGTGTGTGTTTGTGTTTGTATGTGTGAGTGTGTGTCAGTGTGTGTCAGTGTGTGTGTGTGAGTGTGAATGTGAGTGTGTGTGTCAGTGTGTGTCAGTGCGTTTGTGAGAGTGTGTGTGTGTGAGAGTGTGTGTATGTGTGTGTGTGTGTGTGTGTGTGTGTGTGTGTGTGTGTGTGTGTGTGTGTGTGTGTGTGTGTGTGTGTGTGTGTGTGTGTGTGTGTGTGAGACCCACCGCGTGCAGGGGGTTCCCCTGGTCGATGGGAACCTTGAAGTCGGCCTGCAGCTCATCGAACGCCGTGATCTGTGAAGGAGAGGGAGAACGTACATGACCACCAGGAGGTCAGGACCAGAAGGTCCAGAACCTCCAGAACCTTCAGCGCTGATCCACTGAGCCTCCTTTTGAAGACCTCTCGTGGGCAGGAGGCGACAGCCAATCAGAGCCTGCTCTGGGGAGGGGGGGCGGGGCTTAACTGGGACGTGTCAGCTGTCAATCATCCAACCACACCTGCAGATGGTTCAAGCCTTCAGTGGACCACTGACTGTCTGTGGACGGAGAACATGGAGAACCAAGGCAGGAGAACAGGGCTTTCAGAGAACTGAGAATCTGCAGTTTGGACGGAGCTGGATGCAGAAGAGAAGCTCATGGAGAACCCTCTGTATCTGGTTCTCCAGGTGGGTTCTGATTCCTCAGAGCTTCTCAGGAGAACCAAAGAGCAGCAGCCATGAAGGTTCCTTGCCTGGTCCTAAGGTGGTGTTCCTCAGCCGAGTGAAAACCTTGGCAGAGACACTGTGCTGAGGAGGATGAAGATCTGAGGTTCTGCTGGAGGTTCTTTCCCAGAGCTCCAGCTGACACCAAGATCTTCTCTCATGTTATTTCCTACTGAACTCCAGCTCATTCCCTCCTCCTTCTCCTCCACCTTCTTCTCCTCCACCTTCATCCCACTGTCTTCTCCACCCCCCTCTCATCTGCTCCACCATCTCCAACAAAGTTCTCCATGCCGAGGGTTTCTCATGAGCCAGAGTTCTCCATGGTTTTTCACTGGCAGGTACCACATGACCCGTGTCCTTCAGAGGGAAACATCTGAAGTTGGATTCTTCTGCAGACAGACTGCAGGCCAACAACCGTTCTGTTGGTCTTTTCAGTCCTCTGGGTTCCTCTTTGTTCCTCTGGGTTCTTCTCTGTCCTTCTGGATTCTTCTCTGTCCTTCTGTCCCTCTGGGATCTCCTCTGTCCCTCTGGGTTCTTCTGTGTTCCTCTGGGTTCTTCTCTGTCCTTCTGTCCCTCTGGGATCTCCTATGTTCCTCTGGGTTCTCCTGTGTTCCTCTGGGTTCTCCTGTGTTCCTCTGGGTTCTCCTGTGTTCCTCTGTGCTGCAGGCAGTGCGTTCGAGAGCGTGGGAGTTCTCGCCGCCATCGGTCCTTGTAATTCCAAGCGGTGGAAAACATGCTGTTCCTCCTCCTCCTTGAAGGCATCATGAGGAAGGAACCACGTCCAGGACCACAGCAGCCCCCCCACTGCCCCCCCCAGCATTAAAAACTACAAGGCCAGTTTTAATTATTCAAGATGTTTCTCCATAATTGATGCCAACACGGGTTCTTCTCCACCCCTCTCTCTGCCCCACCTCAGACCAGCCCGAGAAGACCAGGAGAAGTTCACCTTCACCCCCCCCCTCTCCTCCCCCCGCCAGGTTCCTCTGAGGACAGCAGGGTGGAGCAGAGGTTAGGACCTCCTGCTCCATGCAGGAGGTCCCCGCTCTGGTTTCTCTGTGCATGCGCTCCCCGTGTCTGTGTGGGGTTCCTCCAGGTTCCTCCCCCGCCGTCCAGAAGGTCCACCGGAGACTTCTGGAACCCAGCACAATGCTGAGCTTCAGGATGGAGGGAGCGGACCATGAATGGAGGATGAATGATTCATGGCTTCTTCTGGTTGGACAGCACTTTGGAGGAAAGTTCTCCATGAATATATTCATCATTGTACTTATTATTTATCGCCTCCTCGGGAACCCGAGAACCTGGCCACCTCTAGAACATGGACACCTTCTCGTGCGGAGGTGGAGGCACCAGAATGAGGTTCTCCGCCTCCAATACGACGTGGAGCTCATCAGGCCACCGGAGCCTAATGCCGATCTCCAGGAAGCAGAAGGTTCCGCTGAGCTGCTGCACCAGAAGATCAGGTCCACGTGAGATGATCGGTTGGTGCAATGACTCTGTAGGTGAGGAGCAGCACCTTCAAGAGCAGCGAGGCCATCACCAGAGTCACGTCTCCAAAGGTGGACCTCTATGCAGATGATCTGCTGCTGTTCGTGTCATAGACCCGAGGAACCCTCTGAGATGAGAGGTGGGAGGTCTTCAAGCAGAGACACAGAACGATCCAATCTCCATGTCAGGAATGCACCGATGAAGATCTCCACGTTCTTCAGTGTCAGCAGAGGGAGGTTCCAAGGTTCCTGCTCTTGACAGAACCTCAGAAGACCCACTGATTGTTGGCCCTCCAGGGACTTGATGGTCCTCCAGAGACCATGGTTCTGAACCAAAGGATCACCTTGGTTCTGGTCAGTCCAGGTGAGTTTGAAGACCTTAGATCTGATGGTCCTCCCTGAAGGAGAAGCAGGAGGTGGTTCCTCTGTTGTGATGTTTCCTCCTGAAACGCCGTGGCTTCCATCTGCTGAGGTTCCTTGGAGGACCAACAATCGATCAGCGGTTATTTATAGGACCTGCTCCTGATCAATAACCCTCAGAAGAGGAGAAGATCGATGCAAATCCAGTTGTTCTTCCGAAGCCACCAACCCTCTCAGGTCCTCAGCCCCGTCGGAGATCCTCAGAACTCGCACACAGATGCTCTCCTGGGTTCCTCACGGAGAACCTCCTCTGCCGTGGTGGCACGTGAAGGATGACCTTCTCCAGGCGTGGTTCTTGGTGTTTGAGCAGAAACAGAACCGATGGAGGAGGAGGAACGTCCACGCTGCTCCTCTGACTGGAGAACAATGGCCCCGTCCAGATGATGGATGAGGAACCGGAGGATCTTAATGACGGCCTGGAGCGAAGCCCTCAGCACCTCCTCCATCTGCCTCCCGTCACCGAGGCAACCGAGGACCATCCAGGTCCTTCAACCTCCGCCTCCCGTTCCTGGATGGTCAGATGTTTCTGGACAGATCAAGATGTTCCTGCACCAGGACAGTCATCTTCTCGCTTGTCATACAGTTCTCCTGGAGGTGTTTCTTAGAGTCTCTGGTTCTCGGTTCTGCTGACCAGATGAGGAACCGGACGAGGAACCTGCAGTGAGGGGGAGATGTTCTGGAATGCTCCTGGACGCCCCGAGAAGAAACGCTGATTGGGCTTCATCTTTATTTCATGACTGTTATGAAGACATGAATAATCCAGAGGTGGTGGACGGGAGCTCCACGCCCGACGTTCTACCACCTTCTTCTGTCACACGCTCATTACTCCGCTCTCCATCTCCTCGCCTTCTCCTCATCTTCTCCTTATCTTCTCCTCTGCTCCACAGGCTGGACTTCCATCACTCACAGTCCCGCCTCTGGAACCTCCAGAGCAGAACCGGTCTGGACCTTCGCGCTCCTCCTCATCTTCATCCTCACCAACCCTCCAGTGCCTCAGCAGGTACTCCCATTATGAAGTTTTATCTCTGTAAAGTACAGTGAAGTACTGTGAAGTACTGTGAAGTACTACGAAGTACTGATGGGACTGCAGGTGTCTGGCCTGTGATTGACAGCTGTCCTGCTGGGTTAGACCCCGCCCCCTGGCCTGGGGGAAAAGCTGGGATTGGCTGCGCCTCAGCTGATTGACAGGTGAGGAAGGCTTGCAGCATTTGCCTCAAACAGATGGAGGTTCAAAGGCTTCAGAATCAAAAGACAACACACACACACACACACACACACACACACACACACACACGCACACACACACACACACACACACACACACACACACTCCTCATTCCGCACCACCACCATGTACAGCAGAGACCCAGGGCCTGGTCCAGAGTGTGTGTGTGTGTGTGTGTGTGTGTGACAGTGTGTGTGTGGTTGCTCAGCCTCCACTGGACCAGGACCCAGGAAGACCACACCGGACCCAGACGTTAGACGGCACCAGTGCCAGATATAAGACTGCACCCAGCGGTGTGAGGAGACCCAGATGCTCCTGTGATGGTCAGAAGCAGAAGGAACCTCAGGCGCCCATGCTGAGTCCACCTCAACGCTCGCTCTGGCTCCGCCCCCTCGCCCAACTGACTCCAGGAGACATCTGGAGCGGGTCTGGAGACCTTCCTTCCGATGGGGCTGAGCTCAGACCTCCATCCTCAGACCTCCATCCTGCTTTGCATCTCTAGCCTGGTTTTCACCTGCAGCTGCTTTGGCTCACTCACTGCTCCATTTCCACAGGCTAGCAGCACCACAAGCTAGCAGCGCCATGGGTCACAAGTTAGCCGCGCCACAAGCTAGCCTTTAGGTCAAGTGGCTTCGCCCTGTGTCCACTTCCTGGTCCTGCTCTCCTGGTCTCCGGCTGGATGCGATGGGTGGAGGAGCCACGTTCCTCCACGTTCTGCTGCCTTCAGCAGAACATCACAATGAGAGGGTGGATTACTGCTGAGGCGGGAGGAGATGGGGCTCCTCCGCAGACCCGTCACCCCCACCCCCCACCCCGCTGCAGCTCCACACAAACAAGCGAACGCTGCTGGTGCCGAGGTTCTCCTCCGAGCAGAACCTGGACGAGCAGAGGAACGGGGGTGGAGATGTTTTGGTGTGTGTGTGTGTGTGTGTGTGTGTGTGTGTGTGTGTGTGTGTGTGTGAGGTGGGTGGGGGGGTGACCCAAATTCATGTGTACATGCAGTCCCTGACGCTGAAGAGCAGCCCCACCTGTGAGGACACCCTCGGTCCTGGGGGGGGGGGCAGTGACACCGTGCGCGTGATCCAGGTGCGCACCTGCCGTGCACGAGCAGGAGCTCCATCCTGCCACCGCATCTTCTGTCAGCGACCAGACGGCGTGCACGCGGACACAAAAACACCAGACACACACACACACACACACACACGCACCTGCGTGGATGCAGACGCACGCGCACGGGTACTCACGTGCCAGATGGCGAAGAAGATGAGGGACACGCAGAGCACGAGGGAGAGCATGTAGCAGAAGGCGGCGAAGGTGAACATGGTGGGGGGGGTGATGGGGGGGGTTCAGGCCGCCGCGGGTGGGGGGGGACGGGCCGGCGGCATGGCCGGGGCTTCACGGGGGAGGGGGGGCGAGACGAGGCGCGTGCACGCCACGGGAAGACGGCGTCCGGCGGAGGCGGGGAATCCACGCAGCCGCGGCGGCGTGACGGCCGGG
>CAAKHD010016758.1:10303-28191 GCA_901007705.1 Fistularia tabacaria
GTTCATTCCGCAGCCCCACAACTCTGCCCCGCCCCCCCCCCAATGACATGGGCTTTTACACAGAACACCCAACCCTGAAGGTTCCCCTCACCTCGTCTGTGTTGTACATGCCCATCCCGCAGCCACCGGCGGGAAAGTCGTACACTTCCCACTCCTTGCCAGCGCTGCCGTCGGCGGGGGAGAAGATTATCTTGAATTTGCCCGGCTGGTTCACAACAAAGTCTGTCGCTCTGTACTGCAGGAAAAACACGGTCAATCTCATTAAAATCCGATGCCTCTGAGGTCAGGAGGAGAGAGAGTAAAAAACAAAAGCCAGTTGAGACATCGCCGAGTGCATTCGGATGAGTCACCTGATCGCCGAAAGCGTGTCTGCCGATGGTGATGGGCTGGGTCCAGCCTGGGACGAGCCTGGGAATGTTCTGGCAGATGATTGGCTCGCGGAACACGGTGCCGCCCAAGATGTTCCTGATGGTACCGTTGGGGCTCTTCCACATTTTCTTCAGACTAAACTCTGAAAGAGATGGGTAAAATACCACCGTCTGACTGACAGCCGTCACCTGCAGGCGTACCCACACACACACACATTTATGGCAGATTATATATACTGTGCTCTCCTGTGCTGCTGATCAATTGTTAGCTATCTCCGTTCCGTAAATCAAGTGCTTTAGAGTTACAGATCAGGTTTTCCCCTAAGGTCTTGCAGTCAGGAGAGGAGCAACAGGCTGGATGTCTGATTTTAGTACGTGTACACGGAGTTGTAAATACTTTGCATTCGCTCCACACTGGCTGTCTGTGAGTATTACACCGCGAAAATATACGGTCAAACATTTGACACCAACCTTCCACTCTGGCTTCATCGGGTGTGATGGTGGCACATTTGACGGCTACGTGGTACTTCTTGGTGGCCAGCGCGGAGTCGATGGTGACCTGGTCGTCCGTCTGGTCGCGGTACGGCAGGCCCAGGTCGTAGTACTTCAGCTCGACGTCGACGTTGGACAGGATGAGCTGCAGGGCCGCAAAAAGCACACCGAGGCGACAAAACGCAGGCCGATGAGAATCGGTGAGCCGTTTAGATTTTATGTACTTCTGTCAAATGGAGCCTGAATTTGAGGAGATGTACAGGGATTATATGTCTCGCTCTCTGTGTCGACAGCTCCTGTTTTCAGCCGGTGACTGAATGAAACATCGCAAAAAGGCCCCCCCCCCCCCAAATCATACATAACTTCCTGCCCCGAGGCACACGTACGCACGTCAGCACCGGTCTAAAAATAGGAGCTCCAGACAGCGCATCCTTCCACTCCACCGGAGACACCCGAGCTTCTGCTGTATTTACTCCTCAGTCCTGGGACAGCGCTTGATCACCTTCTCTTTGATGAACTCCCAGATGATCCTGGTCATCTCATCTCCGTCCATCTCCACCACCGGCTGAGCCACTTTGATGCGTTTGTCGGCATCTGTTGATCACACAACAGCAAACAGCGGAGGTCAAATAAACCGGCTTTTCACTTCGTGACATAGCGCTCATTTGCGGGGAGACCACAGGGGGCCGGGGTGTTGATCGTTGATGCCGGAAGCGACCTTTATAAATGTGTGGTGGCTGAAACTGGTGGTTTTAAAACACTGTTGGTTTTACAGTAATTTGTCATATTTCAGAGCCTCATTGTTATTGTGCATTGCGCCATTTTAATGACTGATCTGAATTAACAGACTCATTTAAAAGCAGAATTTGCTTTGGCATTCAATCATCTGATCACTTGTGCAACATCTCCGGGAATGTGCTTGCTTTCTACCTGTGGGCATTTTCTTCTTCTTCTTTCTTAATTGTCGACATGATGTGAAAGTAACTTTCGTTTTCAAGGGAATTACAAAGTGCTGATGAAACAGAAAATACAGACGACATTCATCCCTTGTGTGGACATTAGTGCAAGTTCTCCCGCATATAATCTTATTAATATCTTAATTCATACCTAATTTTATGGGCGCTAATCACATAGACCTTGATTCAGCCCGGCGTCTGAAAGTCCCACAACCAGGAACATTTCAGTTAATATAAAAGTGCAGGGGGAGGTGCAGAGGATCAAATGACGCCAATCTCGCCGGCCGTGTTACTACTCTCAACAGCTCTCTAAAGCCAGGTGGAATTTTCAGGCAGCATATTCATGACCACTTTCAATTACTTTCATGACAAAGGGAGAAAAACCTGACAAGGGTTTGTGAAGACCACCTGTCCAAACAGGCGGAGCTCTGTTTCTGTTCTGCACACGGGACACATGATCCCTGGAGACCCGACACATGGTGACCAGGAGGCCCTGGATACAACCTCACAGCGGAGCCCGCCGTGACTCTTGTGTTATGCTATTATGCAACAGCAGCGCAGGCCAATCCAGACAGGGCTGTCATGTGATCGCCGAAGCGGTACACAATCATTTTGTTGTCTCACGTCATAAAATTGGTCCATCGTAAACACACTCAAACTGGGGAGCGACGGAAGCCGTAAACACAACAGCCAGATGGGTTCAGGTTCATCTGTAATATCTTTAATTGCGTGCAATTTCTTTCATATCAACAATTTGTTCCTTTTCGTCGCAATGTTTTCAAAGACGGACATCAATCTGGTACACACTGATCCAATGAGCCTCCTCAATTATCCACACGCGTGGTGGTTTCTGCTGATGAAAATACAGTAATCATATGCGAATCAGGTGTAATTGGGGCATCACTGAACATCTGAAAATCAAACACTGGATTCATGATAATTTGATTCACTTTTTCTTGCCCCCTTCCCTCGCAACTAGAGCAGCGGTGTCTGCTGCGGTGCATCACGGGGAAGTCATTAACAACCATTCGGCATCATTTGATCTGCAGGACCCAAATCTGCTGAAAACAGGTTTCTACTATCTAACTGCAAGGAAGGGGGGAGGGGAGAGCAGGAGCTTGCCAAGCATGTTATGTAATCTCCTGGTATATCAACAAACAGTGCGCTGGAGGGTGAGCTGCACAAAGTCATGTGGGTGCGCCACATCATTTGTACTCGCGCTGAGGAAGGGCCTGTTACGTTACCCCACTGGTAGCAAAGACTCAAACGTATGCAGTGTACATTACGCTGTCTTTATTCTAAACGTACCTCTGTCATATGCATTAACATCCGGTGGAGCACATCCTGCACGGTTAATTAAAAATTCTCAAGAACCGTCTCGTTCGCCAACGCTCGGTACTGAGCAGATTTTAAATAATCTTGCCACACACCCACTTGAATTGAAGTGTGAATTGAAGCATCAAATTCCCTCATTTGGTTTTCACAATGACGTTTCCACAATTGCATGAGAAATACAAATACATTGCTAATACGTGCCGTGTACAATAGATAAGCTAGTTTCTTTAAAGTTTCTTTCAATCGTGAAGTTATGGGACACGCTCACCCGCCCCATGACTTTGAGGGTGAGGGTACTCTTTACCCAGGACAGTTAATGCGTAACTCGCTTAAAATGTTGGGACTACATAGCGGTCAAAAATGCATTCCCGCATCCGACATGTATCAAAAGGACTTGCTTGCCAGTGCAAACAACACTTTTCAGCCTCCTTCCCAGACACATGGACTAACACTGGAGTGGCGCTTTTGTTTGGGAAGCATGATTCACAGTGCGGACAGGAAAAAAAAGAAAGAAATATCTAACCGGCGTGAAAGGTCCTGTGCTGCTCGGTGTGATCAGCCTGCCGGTAATAGCTTACTGAATAGTTTGCACTATATGGTGCACAACTGTCGTAAGCACTCATTGTCTATGCCAACAAGATGACTGCGGTCACTTTTAGCGGTACGTCCTCTCTTGGAAACTTACAGGGAAACCAAAGCCTTCTGGTGGTTGCATTCAAACCCTCCGCCTCACACTAGAAATGGCATTAAATGGGCTGAATCAATGAAACTTGGCTTGCTGATTCGTGAGGTGAGCAACAGCCGCTGAAGGTGTTGAGAGGGAAATAGACCCTTTGCTTCGACGTTTGCACACCCGGGATGAGGGCCGGGAGCTGGTTCCCGCTTCGTAAAAATTTACAGCTGAGAAACCACGCGCTCGGCCGACTTTACGGCCTCCGTGATTTTAAGAGCATGTAATTGTCCTTGAGGGAGGGATGCCAGGTAAGATCTCGCAAGCGACTTGTTGCCGCACTGGAGAAGGAGCCATCTGTCATATAAAATATAAAAAACTAGCGAGCGAAGTAGCAAAATAATAGCGCCTGGGGCGAATGTTTTAAAACCAGATAAGCCTGGAGAGAAGGAAATGCACGGTGTTGTGCATGCTGGGGTTTCCTGTTGGTCTCATGCAGTCACTTTCACTAACAGTCCCTTCCAAAGTTGACAGCTGACAACAACGCCTGTTGATCCAAACACACACACTCACCGGTGACCTTCAACCGACCCAACTGTGTCCAAAGTAAAGGTGAAAGCGGCGGCTGGCCAGAATAAGAGTTGTCAGTGTCAGGGGGGGTTCCAGCCTGTGGAGCTCAGACATGTGCAGGAACCACGTGATCAAAAACGCTTCCCGAATGGATCCATGAAATGGAAAAATAAAAAGAAAAATAAAAATAAAAACGCGACGCCGGTCTCCAGGCAGTGATTTTAAAAGAGAGAAAAAGCAGTTAAAAGTGTATTTTTAGTCGGTGGAAATGTTCTGTTCCGGGCAAGTGAGGTGACGTGGTGAGAGGTCCCGAAATGGGACCCAGATGGAAAAGCGTTATGTAGGACAGACAGCGGACTGGCAGCCATTGCTGTTTATAACGGAGCCTCGTATGCCGCTGCTGACCTTGGAAGAGATACCGAAAAAAAGATTTAACAAAAAGAAAAACTTTTCCAAGTCGCCTCCGGAGGATTTACTGCTCGTCGCTTTTGATTTAGACTCCTGTTCCGGCTTGAGGAAAAATTAAAAAGTAACGGCGGTCCGTTAGCGCGAACCGGCCGGCAGTCACAGTTCTCTCTCAACCAAAAATCAAAGGGGATTCTGTCATGCCATTTTTGATCCCCCACCACCACCATCACTTTCCCCAGACTCCTCCGGTGGCTCCCGGCCGGGGGCCCCTTCGACGGTCCCCCCCATTAACGTCGAATACATGCAATAAAATGCAAATTTCGCCTATTTTCACCGAGCGTTCCGTAAACTTTGAATGGAGGAGACAAAGGCGGCTGGCTCTCATCGACTCCTCCGCTATCTCGGCCCTACTTTCTCTCTCTGTCTCTGGCTCTGACAGCCTCGTCTTTTTTCCACGCCACGACGGCTTCACGGAGAGACGCGTTAATTCAAGAACATAAAAAAAAGAAATGAATAGAAAAGCCCAGGCTGACGGCGGGGAGCCGTTCGTTCGAGCATCGTCGGCTCAAGGACCGGGAAGTAGGTTACCGAGAGCATCCCAGTCGGCTAGCGGCTCATGCTAGCACGGCTGCGCTAGCAAGGCGCCCCCGGCTTTTGCTTCCTTCATCCTGACTTTTGCCGCGGCCGATGAAACACCAAATGGAAAATTATTATGAAAAAAAGAAAGAAAGAAAAATCAAGACAACGGGTCGGATGAATCTCAACACGGCGCGGTCATTTGTTCCACACTTACAGTTTCTTTGTTGCAAACTCTGGCAGTTTGCAGCCGGGGCGAGCACCGCCGGGTTTCTGGAGAAGGCGCCGGCGGCAGACCTCGACAGGGAGCTGAGGACTTTCAGATATCCAGCCATGTCTCCCGGCCCGTATCACCTCGCAGCTGACACTCGGAGAAACTCAGAGCAAAGAGGGGCAACGCGCTAAGATCCTCCCCGCAATATAGACGGCGGCAGCGGCAGCACCGCCCTTCTCCTCCCCGGCGGCGGGACCAGCCGAGCGCTACGTCAGATCGACCCCCCCTCTCCGGCTGGCAGAACACGGAGGAGCGCTTGGTTCGGAGCGATGCACGATTATGTAAGCCGAACGTGCAAGATTTCCATTTTTAATTTAATTTTATTCAATTTGATTCGGCTTTGTTTGATTTGATTTCATTTTATTTTATTTTGTTTTATTTTTATACACTCAACCACAACATTCCAGGCAGGTCACAAATATCAGATTTTATTTTATTATTCTAATTTAATTTGATATTATTCAGTTTTATTTCATATAATTTCATGCGTTAAATCTTATTTCATTTTATTGGATTTCATCCTATTTTTGTTTATTTGATTTTATATTTACTTCAAATAAAATCGCTCACTGCAAGAATCACTCATCCACTCTCCACAGCATCCCAGGCAGGTCACAAATCAGAATGGTTTCTTTATCCACATTCCTGTGTTTGTTTGTGTGTGCGTGTGTGTGCGTGTGCGTGTGCGTGTGTGTGTGTGTGTGCGTGTGTGTGTGTGTGTGTGTGTGTGTGTGTGTGTGTGTCCAGTATCATATATTTTCCCGGTATTCCTGTCTCCAGAGCTGTAGCAACCCTCCACTGTACGTTACTGCCTTTGTGTTTTCACCATACTACTCTGAAAAAGAAATGAAGAGTTCCTCCTTGCTGGATGTAGAAGAATCTGGAGAAAACCCAAGGCCACATCCGCTTCCAGAGGAGCTGAATGCTGTGGATAGTGGAAAAATAAAAGGTTACAATGGTAACAACCCCAGTCTAAGTATAAGCTACAAAAAACGAGACTTGTGTATTAAAAAGCCGAGCTTTTGCCACCGCACAAGGCTGGGTTGGGAGTTGCTCTGAGAGGCAAATGAAACCGAACACGAGAAACGCTTCATAAATATTAAAGGTGAAGTCTACCGCCGAAAAGGTCAAACCTAGTATCTCCCTGCCGTCACACTCTCCTAAATTTGATTGACAAGGTGAGTTTCATTGACGTGGAATGGGAACCGGAAACTCACAGGCAGAGTTGCCTCGGCGGAGGGCCCTCTAATTTTAGCGGGGGAAGGTTACCATACAGGGAGAAAGACTGGGATGTGTGCTTTGCAGTCACATGACGGCCCTGGTGGCGAGCCAGCGACCCGGTCACCTCAGACGTTCTCCTTCATTCGAGGACAAGGGGCTAGTCTAGAAGAAGGTTCGTTCCCAGAAAGGCCTAGCGAAATGCAATCATCTTTAAAAGTTTCATGAAGCGAGAGGCTCTCGTACATGTTCGCGTTGTAACTCGGTGAGAGTCAGACATCTTTTATTTATCTTTTTTGCTCTCTGAAATGTAGCCTTTGTCCTGTTTTAGATGCACTGTGTGGTTGTGAGGTCAGCAACCGGCCAGTGACTTCATCTCCGGATTTGCAATCGTGACCTTTGACCCATTTGTTGCAAACAGTGCCTTCCATCTAAGATACTCTCTCTTTGTGAGAAAAAAAACAATGCGAGATGTCACCTTGTTAACTCCAAGGTCAAGCAGCCTATTCTTCCTCCTCCTCCTCCTCCTCTATGAGAGCTTAGTTCACTTTAAGGAAAATGACTATGTGAAAAAAAAAAAAAAACACATGACACGGTAATAATTAATGGCAAGCTGCAATCTTATTGTTTCATTTTTCACATCATTTGTTCAACTGCTGCCCTGAGCAAGTCTTAATTTTATATCCGTGAGTGTAGCACTGTTATTACTGTCATTTTGAGTTCTCCTTTTGTCTGCTCACACACACAAGAGACACATCTTAATCTACTTGGGGGAGTTGGAAATATAATTGTTGCTATATTTGTAGAGAGTATTTTTTTTTTTTTTCCCCTCCAGCCCTTTTGGGCCCAGTTTGTAAAATAAAACTCTGGAGCCTAATACGATATGGTGTCTTCTGTCAGGATTGATTCAGTCTTTGAAAAGTAGTGAGTTTGAATTTAGACATTTAGACATTTGCGGGCCTTTTGAAGTTTGCATGGGAACGATCGTCCAGATTCCGGAAAAGCCAAAGAATAGTCTGCCTAGATATCTGTAGTTGATATTCAAGCACATGAAGGTCAGCGGAGACATATCAACATTGATAAATCTTAGGTTACTAAAACAAGGCCGTGTATTTTATATCTATTTTGACACGTTCATCCTTTTTTTTTTGTTGCAAAAAGCTCAAAAGCAGAGGAGTTACCAACGTGTTCTATTTGTATGTGCATGTCTGTACACTGTCCTTGAGTGTCAAGAAAGGCATCTTCAAATAAAATAGATGATTATTATTATTATTATTATTATTATTATTATTATTATTATTATTATTATTATTATTGTTGTTGTTGTTGTTGTTGTTGTTGTTGTTGTTGTTGTTGTTGTTGTTGTTGTTGTTATTATGAGAATGGTCTTGTATGAACCCCAGCAGAGATTCCTGCAGGAGAACACCGCGTCGAGGTTGTGGCAGACAGCGGCCTCTGCAGGAGATTTAGTGAAACTGTGTTTCCAACATTATGGATTTCTTCCACAAACCCACGTTATCAGCGTGGATCCCCTCCCATGTGCAGCGTTATTGGCACCGAAGAGAAACTAATTTCCCGGTTGAAACAGAACCCATACCTGCGGACGTGAAGAGGAGATAACCGACCACAGCATGCAAAGTAAGTCCAGTTTATTTATTTTTGTGCGGCCTTTCCGCAGTAATGTAATAAAAATCATGCATTTTTTTTGGTTTCGCTTTGTTAAAAAGGAACACCTATGGATGTGTTTTGAAATATGCAAGATGAAAAGGGAGATAATAAGAAACTAATACTGTTACAGAGCACTTCGAGGTATGAGTGAGTAGTATCACATATTATTCCAGTGAGGCAAATTGCAAAGAGTGTATCTACTGAAAGTCTACCACATGACCAGGTGAAGAACATGCACATCACGATCAATGGCTATTCAGTCCCATCGCCATCAACATTAACTTACTACGGTGATTCTATTCGTCACATTACCGTGAAAATTGGGTTGATTGAAACAGGCCTGAAGATATTTCAGGCGGTGTGACGTCTGGTTTGCATATTCACGAAACCTGCCCTGTCGTCTCGGATGCAAAAAAAAAAACCCATTATACGAGGCGGATTTCAAACCATTTTGCCAATGTGAAAGGCCCACAGACAGCTTTGAAGATATACAATGAGCATGTAATTAATGAGAATGATCTGAGGGGTCGACAGAGTGAAGGGGAAGGCCTTCGTGAATGTGTGCTTTTCAAAAAGCATTTATCGATGGGATTTTGCAACCGGGTGAAAAATGTTTGAACAGGCGAAATGCTGCGACGAGTACGCAGCTCTTCGTGTGAATAAAAGTTTTGTTTTCCGCACGCTAAGCCCATCGCGCCACACGCTGTAATGGGTAAATGATGTACTCACTCTGGGGACTTGCAGCAGCAATCTTGACGGACAGTGTCTGTGCCGACACCAGACAATGGGCTGGTTGTCATGTCAGTCATTGAAAAAGCTGGAGTTAAACTTGTCTGCAGCGTATCAGTGTCTTCATTGTCAAATATTCATTCATTCATTGCTGCACAGCGGAGGAGGCGGGGCGGCACAATTGGAGAGATGCTATCGCTCACTCTTCTCCTCTTTCTTTCATATCTGAAATTACAGCCGTCTTCAATGAAAAACCAGCATGTTTTCGGGCTGTGGGAGGCAGCCGGAGAACCCAGAGAGAACTTACCAACCCGACACAGGAAGAACACCAGCAGGCGTCTCGCGGAAACCGCCCTGATATAACACAGGACAAGCTGTACGTTACACCGAGGGGGAAATGAGCCTTGGGCAAAAGTGCAGTCAACTTGGCAGACAGCGGTACGTTACGTGAAAGGCATGAATACGACAAATATTCGGAAAGCAATGAAAAATGTTGCAATTTTCCAACCATATCCTCGCGCCGACCTATAAATGGCTGAAGGATGAGCGACAATCCGAAAAGCAGCGGAGCTTTGCAGTCCCATTAAACCGAGCACCATTACAGTTCAGAACCAGGCCCTCTGATTTAGCAGCACTTAGTCCGTATTAATAATTCCGGCTTTTAATGACGGCTGACGCAATATCTCTCTTAATTGTTCTCTGTAAAAGTCGGGCCACGGACAAATCTTTGGATTCTTGCGCCCGGCGAAGCTCAGACGCAAGGAAAGCTCTCTGCGCTCTCGGGCCAAAAATGGTCGTAAAAATCTTGTGTCCCTTTTCCCGTCACTCTTGTCTCACCAAATGCACCCAGTAAGATCTGGAAAAGGCGAGTGGGAGAGTGGAAAAGGATTTCAGACCGGGCAGCTCTTATAGAAAACAGGACTATTTACTTGAAACGCCAACATTTTACCGTTCCCCCCTGTTCTTCCAGCCAGACCCCCAACAAAGCGCTGAATGGAAAGTATCCCCCGGGATCTATTTCCCTGCATTTTAAGGCTGTAATCAATACATTTTTTCCGGGGGATTAACGCCTGACGATTTGATCGATGGCTTGCAAAATACCACGAGTCATACCACCGTTGACGGCGTTGATTCGTCTGGAAAGACGCGATCGAGCTCTTAAGCTTGAGCTCATTTGGTTTCGCGGCGGGTAAATGTTGAACAGAAGACGCAAAGATTTCACTGCAGCCGGTAAATATTGAAAAGGATGTTTTATCCCGGTTCGACAACCACAGGCGGGCCTTTTTTCCGCGTGGAGTCTCCGTGTTCTCCCCGTGTCTGCGGGGGGTTCCTCCGGTTCTCCTCCCACAGTCCAAAAACATGCAGGAGGTTGATCGGAGACCCTACGTTGCCGAGATGTTTGAGCGAGAGAACGAACGGTTGAGAGGCTGAATCAGTCTTTGTCTCGACATGTCGGTGAACAAAAGAGTGAATGGTTGCATGTCTCTATTTGAGTTCCTGTGATCGGCCGGCCACCGGTGGAGGGCGAACCCCGCCTTTCGCCCAATGAAAGTCAGGAAAGGCTGCAGTCCCCCCGCGTTACATCAGGATTGGATGGATGTCGTATTCCAGATCAAATGTAATTGTGATGGACTTACCCTTTACTTTCAAATTTTTTCTTTCCTTCGTGATCCCCTCACGTCCGACACGTTGAGCCCAGGCAGGTCAAACGTAACGTTTGCACACTTTAAGTCAAGACTATTTCATGATGGTTTCCATATCTAGATTTCATTATATTTTGTCATCGGTTCGCCTGAATAGATATAACTTTCCCCTACGAATGCCACCATTCCAACGCCACTCAATATCACGCACGACATCTGACAACAATAACGTTGCGCTTAAACCGGCTATGGGACGCTCGAGCCGGATGCGAAAAGTGTTTCGTCCCGTGTTTTTCCAAAATCGTCCCGCACTGGGGAAAACCCATGTCGAAATAACTGGCTGACCCCCCTGGCAGTCGCTTCTCCCTGCGGAAGAAAGCTGCATAAACAAAACGGTATTGTCTCTCATCGAGAAGGAGCTTCTGTGCCGCGGTGGAAAGACTGCAGAACGGCATCGGACTCCGGAACCGGGGCCTCGAAGCCTCCGCGCGGTGGGAGGGATCGCCACGGCAACCCACGATTCAAGATGTTTTAGCGTCACCCGAGCCGTACGAGCGGAGTTGTGTGAAACGCTGGCGCCGGTTGGCCGCGCTACAGCCGGGTCGAAATCGAGCGACGACCCAGATGGAGGGAGAACAGCGGTCGGGGAGCGCAGGAACCAAAAATACATTGTGTGTTTTTTCGCGGAAGCGGAAGAAAAAAACGATTCAACCAAACTGGGAACGGAATGGAAACCGAGGAAAATAGACAAGTGCTGAAAATGAGAGGGATTAAAAACCGAATTTACTCGTGCAAAACAAGAGACAGGTGGTCACACGGGGGCAGGCCGGGAGCTGATTGGAGGAGAGGCAAATATCACGTTGAGATACCGAGGAGGGAAAACAAAGACAGGAAGCAAATCCGTCAGAGCGAGTCGCACGCGAGGTCTGTCAGAGTAAAACAGGAAGTGAGGACGACCCGCCAGACAAAGACGCAGGAAACCAAACGAAACGGGACGCACACGGAGCAAAACGGGGGAGAGGAATGGAAGATGAAAACACGGATGACTCACGGGGGCGGGGCTCTGGAAACCAAAGTTGAAAGAGAACAGAAAACGCCGCTCGCGAGGCCGGAAACTAACATTTCCAATGTTTTTGGCAGAAATTGAATGCATCGCCTCAAATATTTTTTTTCAACTCAGGCGAAAAAAAAAAAAAGGGTTAGCGGGAGCTTTTTGTGATCGTGTTTTGAAACGTGTTGCGACAGAAGAGACTTCCTGTTTCGGGTCACGCAATCCGCCCTCATGATCTCGGCTGAAGCTACGTTGCGTTCACGTGCAAGCTTGCATTCTCTCTCTCTCTCGCAGTATCTCTCTCTACCCCGACCAGTCGAGGCAGAAGGCGTTGAGCTCAGACCTGTCCGAGGTAAACACGCCGAGAAAGTCGGGTTTCTGTGAACCACCTTGAAAAGCGAGGTCCAGACCGTCTCTACGCGGAAGGCGCCGTCAGACGACCGGGCTGTGTTTGGGCGCCATGGAAATGAAACCGAGCGTCCCTTTGCCCCTTGGAGCTCCAGAGAAGGTACCGGGACCTGCAGACGCGCCGTCAGAATCGAAGCGGCGTGGAGGACGGCGACCGCGACCATTATGGCGACAGCGGCGGGCGGCCGCAGCGCCCGGGTCAAGGCCCGGCGCGCTCTTCAGTGAGCACCGGGGTTGCGGCTGTCAGTACTCCAAAAAAGAGCCGAAAGAACAGGGGATCCACAAGTGATAAACATTTATTCTGAATATACAACAAACTACTAGCAAAAATACTATAGACTATATTTTCTTTGTTTTGTTTTTTTTTGTTTTTTTTTTCCTTTGACAGAAGAACTTCTTCACAGGTAAGTTACATGGAAGCTGTATGATCTTTAGTTTTGATTGCCATTACTGTGAAATGACATTTGCTGACAGGTACCGCCGATTTGCGTGTGGACGAAAAAAAAAAAACCCTCGTACCGGAACTGAGAAAATATCACGTGCTTGAATTTTTTTTTCTTTTTTCGTGTGTGTAAATTTGTCGGTAATGACAACGTACCCCCCCCACCCAACCACCTCCAAGTAGGACAAAACTGTTTTACTTGCTTTTTTTTTTTTTTTTTTAAGGCATAATATTCATTCCCTCACATCATTGGTCCGTCGTTACGAGACAGACCGACGACGCCGGAAATAAACATAACACATGTCGCTCACGTCACTCTCACGCCCTCGTGCGCCGAAACGTTTCCATTCCGGGATTCTTCCAATCTCAATAAAGGCACTTTGTACAGATTTGCTACAAACAGTCGAAACCTCATGTCACTCGAAGCTACATTTCAAACGTATCAACTTTTCTTTTTTTGAAATTTAAAATCCGGGTGAAGTTCATCGACGGAGCTAATTACACGTGCACTTCCCCGAACGCACTACTTTATCATGTCGGGGGCGCTCGCACTCATGGAAAGTACCATATTTTGGCATTTACATTCAAAAAATAATACATATCAAGCAGCTGTGGAGTCAAATGCTAATCGGTACGGCGGGCGGGGCACAGCACAGGGAGAAACTACCTATATTGCTCGATTTTAATATCATCTCTCTGGAACAAAAGACGAGGAGGACTGAAACGTTACTCGACACCGAAATGGCTGCGAGGCTACGCGACCGAACCGACGGCTCCTGGCGACTTTTTCACAACCCCGCGATTTGTGCTGCATAAACACCGCCGCTAGCTAGTGAGCCAGCTCCTCGAAGTCCGAGAGCTGCTTCATCTGCTCCACTTGCATAGAGTGCCTTCGAACCAGCTTCTTCTTGGCCTTCAGGCCGCCTCTCTTTGGTGTGTTCGGCGCTACGGGGACGATGGGTCGGACGCCTGTGGCCAGAGGCGACGAGGGCTTGCTACTGGCCCCGATATCTGGGATGGGCGGGTTGGGGTTGACGTTGAGAGGGGGCAGGTGGCCCGGCCGGGTGTGGGAGATGTGATCCAGCAGCAGGGTGCCCGAGCCCCTCCTCTCCAGGAGGCCCGGCGCCCGCCGGCGCGCCGTGCTGGGCGAGGACGTGCTGGCGTTGCTGTCCAGGGACTCCCTGGAGCTGGTCAGCATGGCCAAGGGGGAGGTGTTGAGTTTCCGCCGCTCCACGGGGACCTTGGGGGAGTCCAGCATGGCGGAGTCCGAGTAGAGCTGCGAGTCCGAGTCGTAGTGATCGTTCCCCAGCCGCCTCCGATGCGTCGTGTCTCTCAGGCCGGCCGCCCCGCCGCCGCAGCCCTCCGGCTCCGTGGGCACGGTGCTGCGCCGTGCCAGCGGCTGATGCTGGCCCAGGGATCTCTCGTAGGACGTTTTGGTCGTCAGGGGAACCGAGAGCGAGGTGGTCATCTTGCAGGGCTGCTCGCCCACCGGCGGGAACAGGCTGTCCTTGCCGTCCACGCTGCTTTGTCGAGACAGAGCCGACCTCTTACTCAGCGAGAGTCCGTTGATGCCCACGACCGCCTCCTCGTCGGAGCTGGATTTCTTGCTCTCCTCGTGATTGGCGGCCCTCTCGGCCAGGACGGACGGCGCGATCAGCCCCCAGGGCTCCGACTGCAGCCGCTTCAGCTGAGGTAAACGCGCGCGCTTGGGGTTCGCCGGCCGACGGGTCGGGGACGCCGGCCCGTTGGCGATCTTCGCCGCCGTGGAGGAGCTTTTCAGCTTCGTCTGGAAGCTGAAGACCGTGTTCTGCGTCTCTTGCTCGGCGGCCGGCGAAGCGCCGACGTCGATATCGGAGGGAGACGCGCAGTAGGCCGGGGAGGACCTGTCCTCCAGCTCCGGCGACGGAGGCACGTTCAGATACTGCTTGGTGGTTTTGGTGCCGCACGGCGACTTGTCGGTGGTGATGATGATGACCTCCTTGCCTTTGGCCTTGCACGCGTCCAGGAGGAGCTTCAGGGTCTGCTTGTCGTCCGCGTTGATGGCGTACACCAGAGCGGAGGCCCCGCTCCTGTCCTCCAGACTGGGATCCGCTCCGTTGCTCAGCAGGTCATCCACCACCTCGTGCCCGGCCTTGTGGATGCAGGCGTGCATGAGCGCCGTCCTGCCGACCTTGTCCTGTATGTTCGGGTCCGCCTGGTTGTCCAGCAGGTATTTCACCAGCTTCTCCTTGCTCACGCTCTGCTGGTCGCCGTGCGTGGACATGCAGGCCACCATGAGCGGCGTCTCCCCGCGCTCGTTGCTCTCGTTGATGTACGCGCCGCCCTCCAGCAGGAGCCGGGTGAGTCTCAGGCGTTTGAGCCACACCGCCTTCAGGAGCGAGTTCCCGTCCGTCCGCAGCTCCAGGATGTCCGCCATCTCCCGGCCCAGAACACGCACTCGCTCGGAGGGGAATCTACAGCTCGCGGCCCTTTGAACACACGATCGAAGGCGGTTACAGCCCATCAACTCACCGCCCAGCGCTCCCCAGCAGGCGGCAGCCTTTCACAACACAAACCACTCAGTTCAACTTTAAAAGATTCAGAAGACACAGAATATTAATAAGACAGCAGATTGGGGTTAAGTGTAAAATATACAAGCTTTTTTTTTTTCTCAATTCATGCATGCAGGAAGGAACACGTCAACGCTTACGAAACCCCAAATGTCACGTTTATCCCTGTAAAAATTATTTTTTCTATATTTTCCAATTTACGGACGTGACACTTGAAACAACCAAGAGTAAATAGAGGCGCCACATTATTATATAAACGCATATAAATGCATCAGTTCTATTGTAACACGCTTTCAGGTCAGCACAGGCGGACTCGTCATTTTATTTACATTTTTTGGGTAATTTTATTCGGAAATATCTTCTCTTGTCTTTCGAGGCGGATCAGGGTAGCGGACGTGGCGCCGCAAGAGTCGCTGTCCGCGGTGCTGAATTCCGGGGCGCAGACGGTCCGACGACCCCCCCCCCAACCCCCCCAACCCCCGGTTTGATCGCGGCGTGGAAAAATCCGACGTTTAATCTTTGACGTGAGCCGTCGGATGAGTCGATTTAATCCCCAATCTGAGATGAGGAGGAAAGAAACGCGGAGAAACGCGACGCCCAAGTTCGCGCGGCGACGATTTGCTTCTGAATGATGAATAAATAAATGAATGAATACATTGATGGATAAATAAATAAACAAACGGATCCAACTTTTCTTTTTTTTTCTTTTCTTTTATCTCTCTCTCTTTTTTTTTGTTTTGTTACAGGTTAATCTTACCTGGTGAAAGGACGGGGTCTCCATGACCAAAAGTGCTCGTCACAGGAGCGAGAAAAAAGGAAAAGGTCGATGAAAATCTGCGGATAAATTCGGACAGTTGATGAAGTTTCTCTCCAGCGACTGCCTAACCTATTATTATTACTATTATTATTGTTATTATTATTTGTTTTCCTGCTCCCCGTCCACGCGTCCTGGCTTACGTGGGGAGCCGCGGCTCTCTGGCACCATAACGCGTGAGCGGCGCGGCTTTTGTTGTGCAGGCGCGGCGCATCAGTCCAATAGGCTGTATTTCCTCTCACTGCGCACTCAAGGATCACAACCCGGAGACGCTGCGGGTTATAAATAACTTACTTTCTTGCTTGTTGAATGAAAACGTGTGCACTCTTGACGTCACGTCCAAAAATACACGGCGTCTGATGGGAGAACCGCTGCACTGATCCGACGCCACTCAAACACATGCAGATGCATGTGTGTCCGTGTGTGTCCGTGTGTGTGTGTGTGTGTGTGTGTGGTATGTATGCATGTATGACGGCTGATTTTATTTGTAAACAAAACCCGCGTGCATGCAGGTATGCTCTCCAAAAACACCTGATGCGATGTTAATTCGTTTTCCGGTGTGTGTAAATAAGATTTAACGTGTGTTTCAAGTCTTCCTCGCAGCCATGCAATATGAAGAATACAAAAGTGCGTGTGTGCGTGTGTGTGTGTGTGTGTGTGTGTGTGTGTGTGTGTGTGTGTGTGTGTGTGTGTGTGTGATAGAGGAATCTGCTCTACATCACGATTGGGTCTCAATCCTTCGGGGGATGCTTTTCACACTCGGTTTACATAACGATTGGTTTCCTCACCATCCGTTTAAGAAACTGCAAAAAAAGATAAAAAAAATAAAAAATTTGATAAAATAAGAAAAAAACACCATTGACCGTCTGTGACACTGATAATCACGTGACCCGGAAGAGCCGATGGAAAACACTTCCACCCCCACTTCTCCACCCCCGCAACTCCCGGTTTTTACCGCACAATTAAAGAGGCCAAAAAACTTGTAGCAGCCATCGCAGCCGTGCAGCCCTAATAGGGACATTTCTATTTTTAGGTTGCTATGAGACAGCACAGAAGCAGTTTCTAATGAGAGCAGTGATGTTCTCAGCCCCTGCAAGGAACAGGTAAATCAGACGGATCACATTCTACCGGGCTTTTACGCCATTTGCTGGAAAATGTATATACATATATTTTTTTTCTTCTCCATTTGCACAAGTAAGCAGCAAACGGCCACCGGTCGATCATCTGTCCTCTGACCCCGGCTCTCTCCCTCTGAGACTGCGACTAATCACCTTCTAAGCCATCCAGACACTTGATGTCTCAGGACCAAAGTCCTCCACGATGACAGTGATTTCTCACCTGTGATTGCCTCCCCCGTCCTCGGGGGACGCGTTGTTTACACGCTCCGTGGAATACGGGCTCTCGCAAAAACAGCGTGTATCAGCACGCGCCTCCTGTTATAACAAACGGGCTATTTGCAAGACACCCCTTTGTGCCGTTAAATGCGACAGACCCCGTGAGACGTTTCCCATTTTTGAGAGTTTTCAGACGATCAAAACCGCTAAACTTCAAATACATGCGTATATATATGTATATATATATATATATATATATATATATATATATATATATATATATATATATATATATATATATATATATATATATATATACACTTTTTTTTTTCCTTTTTGGAAGCGGGGGGGGTGAGAAAAAATCTCTTTCACACTTTTTTAGA
>CAAKHD010016758.1:33464-50488 GCA_901007705.1 Fistularia tabacaria
ATGGGTTGTAATTTAATAAATATTAAAAATTGCCATTTTTGGGGAAAAGTTTTAGGTGCCCCCCCCCCCCCCCAACAGTTTAGATTAATAAATCTGGGTCAATCTTTAATGTTGAATATCACATGAAAAATGTTGCACACTGCAGGAAAAAGAGTAACACCAGATTAATTACAGCCATGGTGTAACAACAAATTATCAACTCAAATTACAATTAATGCTGCAGGAAATACTTCTGATGCTCCTCTTGAGCAGTCGACTTTTGTTATTCTTTTTTTTTTTTTTTGCAAAAACAAAACAAATTTAAATCAGTTTTTTTTCCCAAATCCCGGAGAGGATAGTGCGTACTTCAGTGTGTCCGCCCGCATCCCACCAACGGCTAGTAGCATTAGCGTCATACCTTTGCCAAGGCAACCCATAACATCGACTATTAAGAGATGGGACGCGAAAGAAAAGGGATCGGTTTACTACTACGGTCACCCGAGGAAGATAAAAGGTAAGGAGGCGTAATGAGAGGATTAGGCGTGTTTTTTAACGCTAGCCATGGTAGTTAGCATGCTAGCGGGATGGAGAAGCTAACGTTAGCGCCACCGGCGAGGCTAACGCCGAGCGCCCATTTCCCAAGCTCAAGTTTCCAAATGGGAATAAGTGTGAACCGAGAAAGATGCGAATTTATTGTTAAAATATGAATGTTCGTGAAAACGCGGGATAATGAACATGACGCTAAGACCACTTTACACCAGCGACTGGTGGCTGATAATGTTTTTTTTTTTTTGTGACTATTCTTTTGCGTCTTTGACAATAAAATGTCAAATGGAAGAAATCACAGTTCCTCAAATCGTTAAATGGACGTTACGTTTTCCGGATTCGGACTTGTTTTCGTAAAGATGCGGCGAGTTGGTCCGCATCGTCCGCTAACCGACATCCCGCTTCCAAAAAAAAACCTGACAGTTGGGAATTTTGTTATTTTTCAAAAGTATCGGATTCTGGCTTTTGAGTCGGGATCACCATGGAAACCGGCATCTTAGAAGAAGGGACGAGCACCAACGTTCGCAACTGGGCGCCGCAGCCCTCGGACGGGATAACTTTATATATACACTTTTTCAAGCTTTCCCGACCTTCATCCGTCAATCACGGCCCCCTCGGAGAGATTGAGGCGTGAATTTTACGATGAGCTGCACGTCCACCGTGACCGGGGACACCACGGGGGAAACAACCTGGGGGGAGGTCCCCGTCACTGCGGTCATAGACCTGACCGACGACGAGCCTGAGGCGGCCGGTAAGCCAGCCAGTGACAGTGACCTACCGTGGCAAGGGGTTTTAAGGCCATACGGTCCAGGAAAAGTGCATTCCCGAGTTGCACTTTGTCATAAATCCACGTTTTCATGTGCACAACCATCCCCGATGCAGGCACAACAGTCGAGAACCTGCTTGATAGTCCTGTCTGCATTGTTTGCATTTCAAGATTCATAGTGTTTATTGTCGTTTGTACAATCTGGAAATGTGTTTCCCTGCACAATGAAAGGCTTATTTTGTTGTCCGCAGGGAGCCCAGAGAGGTAGCAAAAACATAACAATAAATAATAAGCAATAAGCTAAAAATAAGCAGATTATTGCAGCGAGAGATTTCCGCAGAGTTTACATTTCGACTGTATCTTTCACCTGCGACCCTTTATTCTGTTGTTATGTATTTATTTTATGTTATGTCTCTGTAATTTTATGAATTTCCCCTCGGACAGCAAAACAAGAATTTTCATTGTGCAGGAAAACGTGTTTCCTTATTGCGATTTGCGACAATAAACACTTTGAATCCCACACTCCTCCAGAAAATAACACAAAAATACATCAAACTATGGCAGGGTGTTATAATCGGAAAAATAGGAAAGTTTATGGGTGTCACGAAAAACCTGTTACTCTTTGCGATAGTTTTTTGTATTCTCCTCGTCATTTTCTTTTAGACGCTGGGAAAAGTTCAACTAGAGGTAACTTAGTGCACTCATGAACTTGAATACAATGGTGACAAAATGAATGAAGAAATGAACTTGTGATTTTTTTAATTTTTTTTGCCAGAGATAAAACCCGTGAATCCATCACAGTTTTCCAGTACATAATTCCCAAAGTGAATATCCACAAAGCTTATGATCAGGCTATATTTGATAAATACCAATGTACTACTGAGTACTAATCTCAGCTGCTAGAAATTTAATATGCACTATGTACTGTGGTGAGACGGAGAATACGAAAATACATTTATTCTTACGGGAACACCGGTGCTGGCTACACTGTCCCCAGAAATAGATTTTTAAGTGCTGCATTTAATGAACTCGCTTCCCACCGACAAAGAAGTGATCAAAACCAACGCTACTTCTGTTCAGGGACAAGAAGCAGCGCTGCGGGCGAGAGCCGTGTCACCGCATCGGAGCCCTTCATACACCTGGGCCGTAAGAGACCTGCGAGCGGTGGAGAGCAGCCCAGGAAAAGGATAAAGATTTCAAATCCCAAGGAGGAGACCCTGGAGGAGGGCAGAGGTGGGCTTTGCTGAAGGCTTAGCAAAGTAATTTCTACTGGCGGTTGTATACTTTGCAAGCATTTCGGCGGATGTGCAAAAAAATATGAAAACAACAACATCTGTTTGTGTCTGTTTAGCCGTATTTGAGGCGAAATATAAGCAGCAACACAGAATTGGGAAAGGGGGCTTTGGATGTGTTTATGCAGGCTACAGAAGAGAAGACAGCCTCCCTGTAAGTCATAAAGAGGCTATAATAACTGCTCAAATATAGTGTGATGTGTAATCGCAGAGAGCTTATCACAGCCTTTCTTTTAGGTGGCCATAAAATGCATTTCCAAGGCGAGAGTCCTATTCAAATTTAAGGTGAGTGATTTGATTGAAAACATCCATAAAGCCTTGTCTATCCCAGAACCTCACCCCGCCTGCTTGCGTGGATGATTTTATTGGTATTCATGGAGGCTTTCCTCTTCTGGGATGTTCCAGATGAGGGATGGAAGGACCATCCCCATGGAAGTGGCTGTGATGAAAGAGCTCGCAGCTGGACCCCCCACATCCGTGGGGACCCAGGCGCCCGTGTTCCTCCTTGACTGGTACGAGCTGAGCCATCAGCTGATCCTGGTGCTGGAGATGCCAGTCCCCTGTATGGACCTCGATATGTACATGTGGAACAACAGCGACAGCATGGAGGAGGAGCAGGCGAAGGTGAGCGGCTCTCGTTTCACCGTGTTTCGGAAACGCCTCACCGAGAGGGAAATAGAGGTGGTCATTTATCAGCGAAGGATTTCACTGGTAAAATGTGTTTTCCCCCGGGAATGACCCTGGCTGGAGATTTTCCTTGCAAGCTAATGGTTGTCAATTCAATTAGTATGTCTATGTTTAAGATTTTTATTGAATATAAGGGCACTAATAGAGCCTCGGCCAGTGGGCATGGCAACAGGCGGTCAAGCAGACAGCATAACCTGGAAATATAACCTCATCGGTGGAGGTAAATATCAGAAGGACTAGAGCTGGCCGGACGTTTGTGGCATATTTCAGTCTTGTTTGAGACTGGAGTGTGTTTTCCTGCCCCGCTGCCAGTTGTCCTACTTTACCCACTCCAAATAGTCCCACGCTTTGGATTTCCTGCTCCACAATATGTTCGGCTGGAAAGTACAAACTGACCAGCTGTGTAAAACACAAGAACCTGTTTTTTAGTTGACGTTGATCTTCGTCACTTCCTCCGTCCGAGCTTTCAAACTAGAATCCCTTCACGATTTCCCACACAGTCCCGACCATAACACATTTTGAAGTGTAGAAAAAATCCAACAGAAATAAATAAGTTGTACTGGGACACTTTCTCTCTCTCTCTCTGTTAGACAATAATGAAGCAGCTCGTGGATGCAGTGAACGAACTCGAGGCCAACGACGTCTTCCACCGGGACATCAAGGTCCAGAACATCTTGATCGAAACTGGTGCTGACGTGCCGCGAGTTCGCCTGATCGACTTTGGCATCAGCTGCTTCTGCAAGAAAAATTCTTCCTTCAGTCACTTCTACGGTACAAACCCTCGACTCCTGCTCTCAGTGCACGCCCCTCTGGCCAAGCGGCAAACTTTACGGTTCCGCTCTACATCCGTCTGTTTCCGCGCAGGTACCCTGGCTCACATCCCGCCCGAGTGTCTGGCCGGGAGCGGCTACAAGGCCGGCCCCACCACCGTCTGGCAGCTGGGGGTGGCTCTGTTTGAAATGATGCACTCGTACACGCCCTTCGACACGGACCGGTTCTTGAACCGCTCGATCACCATCAGCAGGATGTTTTCCGCCGGTAAGAAGGGGACGCCGCTCAAGGTGATGTGCACAGGTGTGACAGGAATTTGACTAAATGGGAGCAAATTATGAAGAGCAACCAGTGTTAGGCACCAGCTAAACGGGCTGGATCACCCTAACTTACACAGAAGAAAAAGGTTTTAAAATAATTCACAAGGTTTTCTAACATTCAGAAGTTTGTTCTCCTTGATAGTGTCATCTTTTTCATTTTCATGTTGTAATAATAATTCTATTCTTAATAATAACGATTACTATTATGATGAGGATGAGGATGATGATGATGATGATGATGATGATGATGATGATGATGATGATGATGATGATTATGATGATTATTATTATTATAATTAGTTGTAGTTGTAGTCGTAGTTTTACAAGAGGCAATCTTTAAAACCTTAAGTGGACTGAAACCAAGAACTTGGAAGCCAAGACATATATTCTGTCGTTTTGGTCGACTGCTAATAATCCACTCATTACAAATATAATGTTTAAACCATGTCGCTCTTTTTGTTTGTATCCAGATTGTCAAGACCTGCTGCAAATGTGTTTATCCGCGGTCCCGGAGGATCGTCCCACTCTGAAAGAAATCCAGTGTCACCCCTGGCTCACATAGACAAGCCGCTATATTTTTATATTAAATTTCTATTTTTTAATACATGCAGATACAAGTATATCTTTATGTTTTTAATAAAGTATATTTTTAAATATACTTGACTTGTATGTTTTATTGAGCAGTGTCTTTTCGGGATCTGTGTACTTGTAGATTCGCTTGATGCTAAACCCAAGGAGCGTGTGACACGACCGTCCCTTTGAATAAATGATGGAATAAGCAGATAGGAAATCCTGCCAACCGTCAACGTGCTACGATAGCAGTTAAATGACATTATGGACGGCGCCCAAATCAATTGAAACATGTCAAACAGGCTGCAGATGATTTACAGAGTTGTATCATTATCATAAAATATATGTAAATGAAAGGTTGCTCACAATCTGGCAGCTGGGCAAGGGTCACGCGTTGCCACGGAAACCGAAGTCCCGGCAACGACCGTGGCAGAGACATTGAGGCGGGCGAAAAAGTGACACGCCGGAAATATGTCAATGTATCACGTTCAAGAGAGGAATCTGATCAATCCCTTTTCAAATCCATCCAAATGAACTCAAGCCAGGCGTCTCGGTTCTCCCCATTGTCCCCCTCCTCATTTTGAGCGCCGAGGAGCGGTCACCTCGTTGTTTTCACGACAAAAAACAAGAAGTCAGCCTGCCGTTAGCGGCGTAGTATCGCCTGTGAATCTCACATGCAGTTGAAGGTGGTTTAGCTGACAAAATTGGCTGAGCTCAGTGTGTGTGTGTGTGTGTGTGTGTGTGTGTGTGTGTGTTCTGCTGTTTCCACACACAGATCAGGCAGGACTTTGGTATCAGAGTTTCCAACAGGAGGCAGAGCGAGGGAGGGCTCTCCCTGCATGAGTCACAACTCCACTGTGTGTGTGTTTTTTTGTAGTTCCTCTCCAGTTTCAAGAACCGCAACAACACACTGTGAGCTCGACGCGAGGAAGCTAACGCACCTCCCGCCGATAGATTCTGAAAAATAATTCGCCGACGCTCTGGTTCCTGTTTGTGTGTTGCAGTTGGAGATCCTCTGCACGACTGAGCGGATCCCGGCGAGAACCGGTCCATCGATGCATCAGCGTTGATGTGAGAAATCCGAATAAAGTTAAGTAAAACATTCGGAAAAAGAACACAATGTTTGGCAAGAAATTGCCGGAAAAATGGCGAGCGTTTTCAAAAGTCAAGCAAATGTGATGACTCTGGGAATCGTCTCGGATGCGTATGTCTTCACTGAATAAGATTTCTTGTCAAACCCCTATGAAAAAGGTTCACAGAGAAGCTCCCTGTTCTCCAAACCAAGGCAAATATTGTGACTTACAAAATAAGAAAATGGTAATATGTGTGTTTTCTCTTCCCCACTCAGCTCTAACAGTCACTATCTGCCAATCATGTAAAAATGCTGTTGTTTTTTTTTTCTTTTCTGATGCCTTCGATTACCATCGCGGGTGAAAACAAATACAAGTAAAAAACGCCTGCGTCGTGACTCAATTAAGCCCTGCTGCTGCTTCGTTTTATTTAACGTTTTTAAACCCAGTGCGTCCCTGAGTGATCTGAAAAATCGGAGGAAATAAATCTGCGTCCTTCACTCAAGCCGGTGCTAGTTACACGTCAGCGGGAAACAGGGGAATCCGGCGGCTCATCTGTGTTCCCGCTCGTATTTCACTGTTAAAGCCTCATCAATTGATTTGGATGGGCCGTCCCCCATCGCGGGGTCATTGTTGAACAGCTTACTCACACATTCGGCGAACACGCGGCAACATTCGCATTCATTTGGCGCCGTGTTTGTGGCCGCCAGATCGATGTAAGGTCAATAATTCGCTCTCTTATCACCCCCCGCGCTCTCCACAATTCCCCCGATAGCTGGCAGCTTGGCCTTGTCCTCCTCGGCGCTCACATTTTGGAAGTTTCGGGTACTTAAGGAGGGGTTTGACCCAAAAGAGCATGTGACAGGATCACATGGGGTCATCGATAGCTTCACCTGCGGTTTTGTTGGGAGGCTTTTCCACCGTCTCGGCTCATTAACCAACCCAATCGTGCAACCTCTAACCTGACTCCAAGCAAGGGTGCATTAAAAACCCATTTTTATGCATACACACTGTCAAACCTTTAACTATGGTGTTGTATGAGGAAGTCTGGAGTGGCAGAGAAGGGACCGGTGCAGGACTTGTATGCCAGAGGCAAGGTGTGCTGCAGTAGTGATAGAGAATTTCAAGGTGGAGGTGGGACTACATCCGAGTTCCGCTCTGAACTCCTTCTTGTTTGCAGTGGTGCTGGACAGGCTGACAGATGAGGCTCACCAGGAATCTCCATGGACCACGATGTTACCGGGTGACATTGTGATACGTCGTGGGAGCAGGGACCAGGTGGAGGAAAGGTGTACCAGACAGTGGTGAGACCAGCGATTCGATACGGTTTGGAAAAGACAGGAAGCAGAGCTTGAGGCTTGCGAGATGAAGATGTTGAGGTTCTCTTCGGGAGTGGAGAGGGTGGATAGGATCAGGAATGAGTCCCTCAGAGGTAGAGCACGTTAGATGTTTTGGAGGTAAGGTCAGAGAGGCCACACTGAGATGGTTAGGTGATGTACAGAGGAGGGAAAGTGAATATACTGGTAGACAGATTCTGGGGTTGGACCTGCCAGGTAGGAGGTCTGGAGGAAGACCAAGACGAAGATGTGTGGATGGAGTGAAAGAGGACATGAAGTAAGTTGACGTGAGAGAAGAGGCTACAGAGAATAGGGTTAGATGGAGGGAGTCGATTCGCCGACCCCTGAGGGTGAAGGCCGAAAGTAAAAGAGGGCGCACCATCACACCTCTTTTAAAAGACTACATCTGAACTTTCAGGCCGCCTCACGCTGGCGGACGGTTGATGTCGTCCCCGTCCAGAGTGACATTTCTCGCGGTGGACATCCCGCCGAGCCGGAGACACCCGGGGTGGAGTGGGACGTCCACCGTGGCACCATTGTGTCAAAACCCCAGTCGCCCGGTGACTCAATGTTTAATCGCCCTGTTGTGCCTCCCTAACACAAACATTCAAAACAGGGTTTCCCAAAGTGATATGAAATGTGAAATTACCGAGGAGGTGTTTCCTGACCCTGTCTGATGCCTTTCTCGTAAATTTTAATCTCCGCATCCTTATTTGAGAAATTTGTACTCCAGAGACGCGCAACCATTCACTTTTTCATTGTGGGAAATGTAGGGTGTCCAAAGAACCTCCTGCGTGCTTTTCGGACTGTTGGCGTAAACCCGGCGGAAAGCCACGGAGACAGGAGGAGACACTAGTCAGAATCCAACCAGGAACCTTCTTGCTGTGGGCCAGAATCGCGCGGTAATGCCCGTGCGTGTGTGTGAATATCCTTCCTTAATACAGAGATGCATTCTGCAAAAAGAAAATCTTTTCAAGACGACTGACACCTCCGCCAGGGATCAGATGAAGCGTTTCCTCTGCAGGCAGACCGGCAGACTTGTCCTCCGCCTCCTGCTCGCCGCCGCCGCCGTTCTGCCACCTGATTTGATTAGCGCTGATCAAAAAGCCTCATTGCGCGTTCAGTTGTCCGAGGGCGTCTCTGACAAAACGCCGGGTGAGTGAAGCCGCCACAGCTGTGACATCGGGGCGACGGATTTGCTCCCCGTTTGTGGACGCAGGTCGTAGCCACTTATATCACTTCCAACATTACATTAAATTATATCGTATTAGATGATATAAATAGTCTTATACATGAATTATTTTTAAAAATATGTTGTATACATTTAAATGTATATCTATATTTATACATATCTTCACCTTAACTCTTACCATTTAATTTTTACTTCCCACATCACGTTCACTGTTCACCTGTTCTTCTATAACCATTCCCTGAACAAGGCATTTCTTTTCATTTCTTTTTATTTTCTTTTATTTATTTTTATATTTTCATATTCTGGTATGCATATATATATACATTGTATACAGCGTTCGTTTATTTTTTATCTGTATTTCTATTTGCATATACTTCTAACGTTGATGTTTGCACACTTTATATCTATCTTCTCGTGTCTGTCTTTTATTATCTAAATATAAATATGAACACACGCACGCTTGCACGCACACAAACGCAGAACATGTGTCGAATCGGACGCTGCGTATCGTCGCTGGCGCGGGATCAGCTCTTCTCTGCACCCTTGACCCCGAACGCAACGCGTCCAGCTTCCCAGCGAATGTCAATCCTGGTTCTGCTTTCTGCATCGCTGCAGATCGCCGAGGATTACCACGCCAGCTCATTCGGCCGCGAAAGTCCCGTTTTTCCGTGTTTTCTCAGCATCGCCACCGCCGCAGGCACAGACGGACGCGCCCTCAGTGGATATGCGAGTAGCCACGTCGGGTTGTCGGTTCCCGCGGTCCTATCGATTCTAAATGTTCTTTTGAAGCCCAAATCCTTCTCATGGCGTCTCCCGGTGGAAAAGCAGTGGCAAACGTCAGGTCGGGGATCAGAGCGATGACGCTGAGGCCCCTCTGTCCTACCCCGGCTTCTCCGCGGTGATCTCGAGTCGGTCTTTTAGCTCCAGTTTGTAGTTTTTCCTCAAAACTCGCTCCTCTCCGGGTTTCCAGGTCGAGCCAATACGCCGGATTTGCACGGGCGGCGGGTTTGACGGGACGACGTCGGGGGTGGTCGCGTGCCGCAAATAATCTATAAATGTAGTTTGATCTGAGCTAATAAGCAAATAGTGAGATGCGGCGCTTGATCCTTGCTGAATCAAACCCAGAACTTCTCCACCCACAACAGTGAAAGCAGCCGGAGACATGTATTTTTAGGGATGATTAATGTGACTCCCAAACCAGGACAGTCCACTGGAGACGCAACTCATTAGGGACTGTAGGTGGAATTCAATGGGGTCATCGGAGAGGGAAAAATAGACAGATAAACAGAAAACCCGCACGCAGGCTAAAACGCGCGTGCGTGGCGACTGTGCGGCTCCAGAGAGCTGCTCTCCGTAGAACCGGAGAGAAAACATTTCTGCTCGATGTTAATATTCTGCTTTGTCTGTTTGTGCTTCTGAACAATGGGTTTATTTCTAACGTGCGCGGGGCTGCATAATGTAAGCGCATCATATTGTATCTTGTACAAACGCTCCCTGAACAGTACCAATACTATTAATATCTTGCGCAGCGTGATGCTGATCTTGTCGATATATATACATTTTTCCCACGTGAGCATCAATCTTATTTGATGTTTCTCAACTTGGGTAAAACATTTACATTAACTTATGTCGGAAATAAAAGGAATCCTGATACAAACTGCGTTGCATAATTACAGTTTATTTATAATGTTCCCGTTATCAGTCAGAAAATACATTTGAGAGTTCAAATGTATTTTAGTGTTCAGTCACTCAGGTCAGAGCACTGCTACTTCTCCTGTAATGTATAATAAGACTATCATATAGACCCCCAGCGAGTACTTTTCACACAAAACCCAGAACACAAATCCAGAAGAACAGCAACTATTTTAACAACAGAGCCGTAAATGGTTGTATGTTTATAGGAAATATTGCTTCAAGTAGTGGAGCAAAGGAGGTAAAGTACCTGTGCTTCAAGACCGACACACAACATCCTATTTTTACGAATCTGAATCCCGGCTCGGTCGCGACGGACCCCCGTCATCCGAGCGCCGGCGTTCTCGCCAGCGAAGTAAGATCGAGATCGTGCGGGAAAATGTCTCGTCCCCGGGAAAACAAATAAGCCGTTCGGATCGGAGAGGCGCCGGCGCTTCTGTCGAGCCCTGATTGTTTGGCTCGATCAATGTGATCAGCCATGCACGGCCAGGTGTGTGGAGGAGCTCGGGGAGGCTTAGGGACAGGATTTATAAATAAACCAAATAAAGGACGGCGCCATCAGTGACCCCGTGAGATGTGGCTTTGGAAGGGGGGGGTGGAACCGCAGGCGTTTATTCTGGAGAAAACTAATAAAGCACTGTCTGTCAGCTGGGAGGTGAGCCAGCCCGGAGTAGCATCATTAGAGAGAAGCGGCGCTCTGATGGCGTCTCTGAGGGAAGATGACCGCCGCGCCGCATGTGGCGGTCCCGGAACGCACCGCAGCGGGACGCGAAACGCAAAAAGAGAGAGCGGAAAAAAACCGCCGGTGGCGATCCAGTCAAATCGTCATGGTGATAATCTCCACGCGGGAGAAAGAAATCATTCACCTTATCAAGCATCTTTTGTTAAATAATGAGGCGTTGTGTCACCAAGGCGGTTATTAAACCTCTTCCACACAAGCCTGTCATCCAGAGACCCTTTCACAGGGATGTTCATTAGCCTTTCAGGGGTGGCAGTCGGCAAATAACCACTAAATTGCTGTGATAGTCAATAGTTCAGGGTTATTGTTTCCTGTCATTTGATACAGTCTGCGCGCGCCACCGCACGAGCTTTCTGAAACAAAGGGTCCTTTCACACCCTTCCGGTCGACGGCAGGTTTTGCATTCGCGTTCCCTCCCGTCCTGCGTCGCTTCGGGATAAATCAAAATTCGTCGCAACTTGGGAAGAAAGGTGTCTCTGCGTCCGGACCTGGATCACCGCTGCACTTTTTATTTCCGTGCCTCGAAATCCGCCAGGAATCCACTGAGAATCAACGGAAGCGTTCTCGCACATGGTGCGTTCAAAGACCGTGAGGTTTTGGGTTGATCTTCATCGAAAGCTACTCGATTTGGGTGTGCGCGTGTGACTTTTCCTTTCCTTTTCTAATCGGGATGAACCTTGAAATCACGAATTGTTTGCTACCATGTCAACAAGCCGTATTCTCTGCCAGTCGTCTCAAAATCATAGAATAAGCTGTCTTTGCACGTGGTTCGCAGCTCTGTTGTGCAACCTCACACTTCCTCCCAGACGCCGCGCTTCTCTCGTTTTCCGGAGCCGATAAGGGTTCCGGGAGTGACGGGAGATCCGTGTGTTTCTGCTGCCGTCAAAAAGTAAAAGAGCGGAAGGAACCGCGGAGAACGTGAGGATCCGCACATCCACACGTTAGAGCGAATTCGACGGAAAGATCGATCACGTGTTTCACGGCTGAACGCGCCGTCCAATCAGGATCCGCTACGCCAGCGTTTGACGTCGGCGAGGGAACGAGGGATGCAGACGTGTCCGCTTTTCCCCCCAAACAAAGTAATTATCTCCCTCTAACAATAATCCGATGCGTTCTGACCAAGAACGGAATGACCTTTCAATTATTAGTCATATTTCCATTTTGAAACATTTTTTTAAAAATTTAACGTATATTTTTAAATGTATTCTTTAAGGTCACGTCGGAACTGGTGTGATCACCGGCCCCACCGAGAGCAAAGCAGAAGCGCAAATTCAATAAAAACATCTTTTTTCGTCACAAAATCGAGAAGAATATTTCAAGAAAAAAAGCCATAAAATTTCAAGATGACATTCGAATTTCAGTTCTTTGAACAGGAAATACTTTTAAATTGGAAATATAAGGAGAAAACGCTTGAAACAAAATGCGAAAGGGTCAAACCGGCAATTAAATACGAATGTTAAGAATAGCACAATCCATGAATTGAATTTAATCGCATTTTCTTTTATTTTTGTGCGTGTGTCAGTGCGGGTTCGCCGTGTGCTGGTTGGTCGTCGGAAAGGGATCTCGACAGCGGCGCTCCATGCTTCCACGACGACCCCACTTCCTTATTGCTGACCGCATGACCATCGACTGACCAATCAGAAGTAGAGGAATTCCCGCGAAGGAAACGAAGTGAGAAAATCACAAAGGCAGGTTCGACCCAAAAAAAAAACTCAACTTTTTTTTTAACCCTGCTGTTAATATTTCACACCAAAACATAAAGATAATAATTAGCAACATGAACGTGCTAACGTTGTAAATGACTTTTTTCACCGCATTAACCGAAATACCTGAATTTGCACAGCTTGTGCTGCAGCTTCACAGCGACACATCTTATTCACTACTTCTAAAATCCGTCTCACCGTCGTGAGAAAAACCCGGCGCTGGTGGATTTAGCCCAGTGAGCTTGGACCGTGTGAAATCCAAACCTTGGCGTTTGCATTTTGAAGCCATTGAAACGATCAGCTCCTGCAGAGGGGATCGACCGATTCACGAAAAAATGAAGGTGAGAGATTTTACGAAACAGAAAAAACTTGAACTACTCGAAACTTGAACTTGAGCGATTTCTATAAACCGTGACACCTCTTCGACCCGGTACCTGACAGCTAATTTATTTATTTGCAATGACTGCATCCCCGACGGACACACATCTGTTAACCTCCCCTGTGATTGGACACGGTCCGGTGATTTCTACGATATTATATAGAAAAACGGAAGCCGAATTGAGTGGTAGGAGCTCCCGTGTCGGTGTTAGCTGGGAAACGTGCGCCGGCCGGCCGGTGGCAACGGGAAGGTTCCTCCTGCGCACCTCTTATTAGCGCTCCCTGTCAAAGCTGAGGCGGAAAGGCATGGAGATGTCACCTTCCGAGCGGGTGGGGGCGGCAGCCTCGGGCACATGGAGGAAAATACAAACCGTGCGTCAAACCGCCGTCCGCGGACCCGCGGGGCCGGCCAACCTCAATTTGCGACGGGGTTACGATCGCACACGAGCGTAAACGAATGCCTGTACGGGTTTGTTCCCGGTCCTCGTCACGCAGCTCCGTCACGTGCTCCAGACGTGCGCAGCAGGGCGGACGTTGCAGCCCCCCCCCCCCGTACGGCAGAGCCCTCCCGTGAGGGAGGGTGATGTAAGAGCCCGCGGCAATTAGCGTCAGCGGTCGCTCCGCTGCACGTCGAGCCGTAGTAACTGCTGACAGTCACGCCGAGCACATGGATACGGACCGGCCTCGACAGGCACGGCGCCGCTCTCCCCGAAAAATTAATCGCCGGGCTGTTTCTCCGGGTGACCTCGGCTTACCCCGGCGGGCGCCGCCTCCCCGGGATCCGTCCTTCAGGCGGCACCCAACAGTTGGCTGGTCGGGCGGTGTCGCTCTGATGCGGATGTTTAGCGGCGGCGGGTAAAACATGTCAACAGATGGTAGCGGGGAGCTCCAGACACCGGTGGGAGGTCTGCTGATGGCGGCGGTGTGTTCACTCCCGTGTGTGCGAGCGCCCCCTCATCCCTCATCCCTCCCTGTGATAGCAGAAGCAGAAAGCCTTGGAAATATCCCGGATTGTAATCACGTCCCGTCTGGATTTCGACCACGTGGGCGGGGCTTGTTGTTGCCGTGCCAAAATACGTTTGCAGGGGGGGATATTAATAGGACCCGCGGATTACATCACAAAGTCCCGGCCAGACGTATGGCGATGTGCGGTGGCCCTCTCCGCTCCCAGAGATGCACAGCAACCCATCCTTCGCCTCTGTCTTTTTTTTTATCGTGTCGTCATGGTGATGGGTTTTCGTCTTTGTGTCTAATTAAAGAGGGAGCTTTAGAAGTATTGACTATCTCGGATGGCGGGATAACTCTCCTCGGGTAGCGTTCTCCGTGTCGTCATGAGGCGCGCCGGCCTTTAATTAGAAGCGTGCACGTGCGTCTGCACGCGGCGTGCACGTGGACGGGTTTATAAACAAACGCAGCCGGAACAGGCGGTCTGCCCGTGGTTCACTCATGGAGGACAAAAAAGTTATTTTAGACACTTTAAGCCGCAGAGATAACATTTCACCCCTTTTTCTATCTGGGGCGAACGTTCACAAACGAACCGCGCGTGACCTTTAGCAACTCCACGGCGAAACTCGAATGCACGAGGGCGACGGCGGTCCGAGCTCTTAATTTAAAAACACACAGTTACCATAGTTACCGGTAGACCGGGAAAGGATGAGCCGAAAGCTCTGCCGTGTCAACGCGGAGATCGTGCCGTGATCTCCGCGGCGCCTTCGGCGGCGTTACGCAACGCCGGCCCTGGTAATCATGACGGTGACATTTGGGGGAGAAGATCACCTCCCGAAACTTCTCCCGGCTCCTTCTCTGACGGAAGTTTTTAAACAGCGCGAGCTTCACGTGACCGCTGAGGAAACAAAATCGGCCCGCGTTTGTGCCGCGAGTGAAGAGAAAAACACACCAGCGACGGCGATGCAAATTTAGACACGGTCACCCTCCCCCCCCCCTCGCCTCGACCCGCGACCTCAAAACCGCCATAAATAATGGCAGCATAATGACAGCGGAGGCAAAAGAAAGGCTTCAAAGCTGCAACATCATTTTTGTCTTTCACTTCATTAAGTCTAATAGACTCGTGGTGGCTTGTCCTATTAGAAAGGGTAATAACACTGTAGTTAATCATATCCATCTTACTAACACGCTGCCATTCTGAAGAATCATCCCCCTCTTATCCTATTTATTTATTTTATTTTCTTCCAGGCGGCACAGATTGCCCGCCGCCACCCGCCTCGCGGTAAATGTGATTATGAGAGCTATTCTCGGAAAACTCAACAAGGCCCCCTGTCTCTTGTCCATCAACCGCCGTGACAGAGAGCACCCTTGAAAAATTCAAACAAATCAGGCTCCGCGGACGCACGTGCGAGGACGCTTCACGCTCAAGAAGGCGTCCGCAGGTGACATTGGACGACCTTGAGTGCGTGACACGCCGGACGGGTGTTCGGGGCTCGTGCCAATCCGAGGTGATTGTATTGGCTCCTCTGCCGGGAAGTAATTAAGGGAGCTTTGGGCTTTTTTTTTTTTTTTTTTCGCTCCTGTGTTTACAAAGACCCGCCGCCGCCTCAGACGCCGAGCCCGTCTGCAAAAAGTAGGTGTACAATACCCTCTTGTGTCGGCGAGCGCAGCTGCAGCTGCACCTGCACCCCCACCTGCGCCGCGGCCCCGACCGCCCCTCCAGACGCAGCCTTCCCCGCAATAAACCACACAGTTTGGAGCATTTATTTCATTTTTCTTCATGCATTTACCTTTTTATTTTGTTTATTTCTTCGGGTGGTGGTGGTGGGGGGGGGGGGGTTCTTTTGCCGGAGATTTCAAAAGAGACTCCGGCAAATGTCACAAATACACCTTTGTCGACGTTCGTATCTTTTAATAGAACACACCGACTGGGCCGTGCGTAGCTTTATTCATTTATTCATTAGTTGCCATTGAAACGGCCATACTTTTGTAATAATTACGTAAAGAATAACTAAATGCACAATGAATCGGTTTCATACACCATCACACACACGTACATGCAAAATACAAATAAGATGATGACATGAATGACAAAGAAAAATAAATCATCCGTCTAAAGCATGGTATTTGTCCTGCTCTCTCCCCCTTTCTTTGCTCCTGTAATATTACAATAAAATGTCAACAACAAGAACCTCGTATTAGGGCTCTATCTGTGTTTTTCTTGGGGCGGTTTGCCGCTCGCCCTCGGTTTCCACGCCAGGCGACACATGAAGGCGCCACGCTCGCACTTCATATTTTTGAAAAGCTCGTCATCTTGATATCGCTGAGCAAAACAACTTCAAAAATAATTATTTATCCTTTGAAAAAAATGTAAAAAAACGTTCCCAACCCTCGTATCGGCCGCCGTCTGTCATATTTGTCTAAAATGGATCACAGAATATAACTATTTAGAAAAAAAAACTAAATATCTGAGCCGAACGGGTCGTCGCATCGACAATAACGTGGTCGTACATCCCATAATCTCCACTTGGTTGAGCTCACGGCAACTTCCGAAGCCCAGCCTGCAGCTTTCGGTCGGTATCGGCTCATCACACGACGTAGAAAGAGATGAAGTGAAACCCCGGTTGCCCTTTGACCCCTCGGCCGCCGGCAGCCCACGTGTATAAATAAAAGAAATGAATAACACACACAAACGCGTCAGATTATTGTATTCGCTGATGGAAAGTGTCAGACACATACCCTTATCAGTTCTCCGTCCAACAAACATTGGATAGATAGCTGGGCTGGAAAAGTGATAAGGAGATGTGCTCAACAACGTTGTAATAAGGAAAGCGAAAGAATAGGATTAGATTTAGGAGGAAAAAAAAGAAGATGACGGCGGTTCAGAACACACACGCTAACCTTTCAAAGCATCACAGACTTGGTCGTCCAACTGAATCGGTTGCCGTTTGTTTATTTTGGTTTTTTTTTGTTGGGGTTTCTTTTGGGGTCTGGGGGGGGGGTGTCTGTCCCCCCAAAATAAAAAATAAATGAATTA
>CAAKHD010016797.1:10250-21455 GCA_901007705.1 Fistularia tabacaria
GGGAAGGGGGGGGGGCCAAAGGAGGGTTTTCCAAAACACCGGTTCAGCCGGGAAAAAAAATTACTTCAAAAAAAAAAAAAAAAAAAAAAAAAAAAGATGGATGCCATGTGCAGGGGGCCCACTTTTTTAGGAAAATGGATGCCGGCAATCCAGAAGAATGTTTTTCGCGGACTTGCAACCTTTTTTTAGTGGATTATGCGCAGGTTCCAGATTATTATTATTATTTTTTTAAATCCCAAAACTGGATGAGCGGTTTCTGTCAAGTTTCCTTATCAGACTGTGTTAATAGGAGACGACATGTGCGTTTCCCTTCGGACTGCCGGATCTCATTAATGCAGATTTCTAAGACTCGTTGACATTGAGTATAACCTAGGATGTTAATGGACTTTGACACATGTCATTAACTGATGTTTTTTTTTTGTCCCCCCCCCCAAATCAAAATAGATATTTTGCCCTTTTTCGGAGGAACTGGAACATGATATGTTCGTTGGCGGCGGCGTAAATCAGGGCGCATGTGTTGAACCATGAAATTATTCTTTTAACATGTCATTTATCTCCGATATATTTTCCCATCATCGCCGTGTGGGTGGACAAAATCACGAGGAATGAGGGGTAAATTACGGGATGTAGGGAAATGCTTTTCACCTTTGGGTCGGAAGTGGAGCCGAGAGTGATTCATGGTGAAATTCAAGGGATTCGTCCTTACAGGTTTTGATGATTATAAACTTCCAGATCCCGCCCCCCTCACTGCCACCACCCCCATCCCCGCCCCCCATTCAATACTTCACAAGCTATTTACAGACAAGCTTTTTCTGATCTATTGTCCTTGGGTAGCACTTGGTTTATGAAATCCATATAAGCACTAAAACATGAAAGAAGCATTTTCATCATTCTTGTATTTTACAGTTGCACATAGTAATGTGTTTCCAGGCGAAAGGATTCACTGTCATGCAGTTAATCTTTCGTGTATCACCCACCTTATCATCCTCCCTCCGTGAAACACATCCTGATAGTAAAATACAGGAAAACACAGCAGAGTGCTACAGGAGGGAGCAGCGTGGCTCACGTGAAACCATGCCGTTTTCACCCGCTTTTGTTCTTTTTCACACCCCGGTCAAGAGCAAAAGCGGGCAATTGAGAATCAAATCAGCGATGGTTGTCGGTGTCCTCGCCAGATAACCGTTCCGTTGCCCCGGCGGCGCCAGCGGCGGCGACGTGAACAGGTGGGAACGATTCCAGTCCTGGCAGGCTGTGACCGATAAGAGGACCGGAGGTGACACCGGCGAGCTCCGGGAACGACGGTCACCTTGGTCCCTTTGCGCTCCGGAAACATCACACGTGACGAAGCCCCTTTTCATTTATTTATTTGTTTGAAAATGTCTTCAACGTAATCACAAGGTTTTTTTTTTTTTTTGTCAAATTCTCTGGTATTTCCCTTTTTCCTCTTACGGTCAAATGTAATCGAGTGTGTGACAGTGTAATTGACTGATATGTGATCATCATAATCACCGTGAATGGAGCAAATGGAGCGTGTCGGAGGGCACGGTTGTAAAATCATTAGCCGCAAAATGAATTACAAATACTGACGGTAAAGAAAAGGCCCGAGACGCGAGGTTTAATACGGTTGAAGGTTATTGCCCGAGCCGACGTAGCGCTGCGGCTCGCGGCCTCGCTTGTGTAACGTCGAACCCCGAACAGAGCCTGTGTGGAAAACGCGTTGTAAAGGTTGGCAGCGACCGGCGAAGATGGCCAAGGCTGTGTTTACTCGTCCAGATCCCCGTAGATATTAGCCGCATATTTAACAGAGCATGTCCGTCTGAGCGAGGAGCAGACAGAAGATAGAAGTAAATGATGGCTTGTCAGTAGCAACAAAGACCAATCAAATCGCAGGCTCAGGGACAGAAATCCAGACCAGTGTTGCCGTGAGACGGCTCTCGCGGAGAAAAAGCCCGAGTTAAAAGCTGTCGAGCAGAACAGCCGGAGGGAGGGATATCAACACAGTTGTTCTGACAGATTGAAATCTTTCAAGAGGAGGAAAAAAAGTTGAGCAAGAAACCGGCGTTAAGTCCTCCTTAATCGCATCACTGAACTATGCAGAATTGTATCGACGGGAGGATTCGTGTTTCGATGAAATAGTTCATTCGGCTGTTTGAACATTTCTGAGTGATAAGGCGAGAATGTATATCACGATAATCACAAGCTGTTTATACAACATTTGTTTACATCCCAAATTCTACTGAGATATAAGCTGAGATAAAAAGAATTTCTGGTTTGAAGCCTCGTGTTTGCTTCTTCATTTTGGCCGTTGTCTGAGGCCTGGTAGAGTCAAAACAAACCGAGGAAATTAATTGCATATTTAGTCAGAAAGGTGTCGTCCCGAGAGCTTCAGAATGCAGGAGGGACTGAGAACCTGAGACAGTCACGAATCTGTTTCTTACAGACTTTCATTTCATAGAAACTCTTTATATTTTTGCAAGCTGATGGTTTTGAACTTCTAACTTCCATTCATTTATTCATGAACTGTATCTGCGGTCAGGGTTGAGGGGGACCTGAGGTCTATCCCCGCTGCATTTTGGCAAGCGGCAGGGTTCAACCTGGAATGATCTCTGGGCCACAAAGAGACAATCAATCATTCACGTTTGTGCAGTTTAGGGTCTCCAATGACCCTCCTTTATGATTTTGGATTGTGGGAGGAAAGCGTAGAACCGAGGAGAAACCCCTGCGGACACGGGGACAACATGGAGACTCCGCACAGAAAGGCCCCTCATCGGAATGGAACCGGCGACCTTATTGACTCTTCTTCTTTTCCTTTGGGCTTTTTCCCTTCAGGTGTCGCCACAGCGAATCAACCTCCTCCATCTAACCCTGTTCTCTGGATCCTCCTCTCTCACACCACCTGCCTTCATACCTTCTCTCACTACGTTCATAAATCTTCTCTTTGGTCTTCCTCTGGACCTCCTGCCTGGCAGCTTCAACCTCAGTGTCCTTCTACCAATATATTCACTATCTCTCCTTTTCATGACCAAACCATCTCAGTCTGGCTTCTCTGACCTTCTCTCCAAAACATCTAACATGTGCTGTCCCCCCGATGGACTCATTCCTGATCCTATCCATCTTCGTCACTCCCAAAGAGAACCTCAACATCTTCATCTCTGCCAGCTCCAGCTCTGCCTCCTGTCTTTTCTCAATGCCCACTGTCTCCAAGTCATACAGCCTTCCTGGTCTCATCACTGGCTTGTACATCTTTCCTTTCATTCTGGCGGATATTCTTCTATCACATAGAACCCCGTTCCACTTGTTCCACCCGTTCCAAACCGCTTGAACCCGTCTTTTCCGCCTCTTTTCCATTGTGACTCCAGATCACAATGCCATCTGCGAACATCATGGTCCATGGAGATTCCTGTCTAACCTCATCTCTCCATCACCACTGCAAACGAGGAGCGGCTAAGGTCTGACCCCTGATGTCGTCCCACCTCTACCTTGAACTTCTCTGTCACAGCTGCAGCACACGTCACCACTGTCTCACAACCAGCATACATGTCCTGCACCAGTCCAACATATTTCCCTCCTTGCTGTGAGGTGAAAACGCCAACCGCTGTGCCAAATTGTTGCTTTTGGCCGATATTTCAGTTTGACTAAAAGCACCAAACTCGGGATGACTATTTACCAAAAAAAAAAAAAAAAAAAAAAGAATATGATTTTTGAATGAATGGAGCCCTCAGCCTGAAATGGAAACACAGTGTTCTACAGTACTTCTGCTGTGAATGCTGTACTGAGGAATAAATAGCAACTGAGGCATGTAGCAAACTCTTGTTTACTCCATGTCTACTGTGATAAAACCATCCGTCCAGTGTTGTTCTCCGTCGGCCTTCGGACAGAACAAGCTTCTGAGACCCCTCTCCGCTTAGCTTCCCTCTCAGACCGGCACCCATGCAGGGTGGGAAAAAAGCAGCCTCCTTGGAGATGGGCAGAAGGGACCATCATTCGAATCCAGACGTATTCAGCCATTAAATAGGAGAAGATATTCCCGTGGGGCGTTAATCGTGTTGTTATCGGGCACAAAAAGTGACAGAAGGGAGAGGAGAAGAAGTTTTCCTTTCTTTCCCATCAGCGCACCAATGACAGCGTGATGCCATCGTGCGACTGCCGGTTTCTTCTGTCCCCTTGATGGCGATGTCACGTAGACGGGGGGTCTGTGATCGACCATCTGTCGCGCTCAAGCCGACGGACACCGTCTGATGCGTATTTGTCTTTAAGATTTTTTTTTTTTTTAAAGAAAGACTGCAGCATAAAAGCATTTAAGAAAAAAAACAAAACCGCTTGCCGTCGATAGCCTGTCAGCGTTTCAGTCTGTCGCAGGAGAATGCCAGAAATAATGCTGATTTGAGAACCGCGCTCCCCCCGTCAGCTTTTCGACAAATTGCTTATTTTTTAACTTCCAAAACAAGTCGTCATTCGAATCAACTTTTCCAGACGAAGACGAGACTGGATGGCAAACCTACCGCATCATGCAGGATCCCGTTCCCGACCACTGACAAGAGGTCGCCCACTGCTCGAATCACTTCCCAATAATGAGTAAAGGCTCTTTCCTCTTTCTTTTTTTTTTTTTGATGAATTAACTGCAGGATTCGGTGATGTAGCCGCCAAACCCCTGATAAATGTAGCAGCACCCCGTGTGTTCGTGTGTGTGCAAGAAGCGCTGATGCTCTGGCCACAGTGATGGATGAGCTGAAATTTTATGTTAGCGGTCGGTTCCCCGCATAGGTCTTTATTTTGGGCCTCCGCACTCGTTCTCTCCATCTTCTATAAAGGCCACCGTGGTTCTGCTTCAGCCCCCCCCCTCTCCTCCACAGAGGGCAGAGGGACTCGCAAGGAAAGAAACGCACCAGCGAGATGATTCGGGATCTGGATGCTGATTCATCACGGAAACTTGGTATATAAACCTTGCGACGTTGGTAAAACAAACATTCAATTTGCGCAGCATTTAGATGAATCTGCTGCGTACAAGATTATTGGGTTGTATTTCATTACAGACTATTTCTATGAGTGATAATGTTGGATGAAAAACAACCGAATATCAGAAATATGTCAATTTTTAAAGGACAAGGAAGAAAAAATAGAAATCAGAAAAATAGGGGAGAAAAGGAAAATAAGAACTGAAAAAAATTGATAAAATCAAGAAGAAAAAAGAAAAAAATTGAAAAAAGTAAAAAAGAAAAGAAAAAGGAAAAAAGGAAAAAGTAGAAAAACTTACAAAAAAGAAAAACAAAGAAAGGAAAAGAGAAGAAAAGAAGCGAAGTCGCTGGGCCAAGTTTTGACATCGATGTCAATTTAACACAACAGCATCGTACAAACGTTAAATTTTAGTTGAAAAAGAATTCCAGGTTTATTAATGGAGCTCCAGAATCTGCGGTTTCTCCGTATTTGAGGTTCAGGAAACATTCAATGTCCTCACACCTCCTTTTCCAAGTCTGTATGGAAACCAGATTTGGCCTTCAGGATCTTTGACATGTGTGACCCTTAAAGTTGACACGAAATTTTTCTCATCACAGAATTATTATCCGGCACAAGATGCACCAGGGCCCGAAAACATGATTGATCCTGCTCGGATTTCACCTTGTTGGCCGACGGTCGCTGAAAACAGTCAGGAAAGAGAAAACAATCGACCGGTCGCACGCGACAGAAGTCACCGGAGGCATCGGTGAGAAGGGAAAGGTTCGAGTCCCACTGTGAAAGGTGGATCACATCGCACAGGAGAGAAGTAAACCTCAACCCCTGTGCATAAAGTATGAATGCAATGAAATCCATATTAGCCTGCGGCTGCTTAACGGTGCATGTCTGCACCCAGCAAAGATATCTTCCATCCATCCATCCATCGTTTGCCGCTTATCCTGCACTCGGGGTCGTGGGGGATCCTATCCTACGGGGTGTCACCCTGGACTGGTAGCCAATCCCAGGGCAACATGTACAAACAGACAACCAGTCACTCACTCACTCATTCGGGGCGATTTCCCCAATTTTATTCCAATTAACCTGCTGTATGTTTTTGGACCCGCGCAGACACGGGGAGAACATGCAAGGTCCCCTTGTTGGAATCGTACGAATGAGTGCAAGCGTATAGATCTTGCAAGTGATGAGCGCTAAGGGCAGTTTTATCCTTCTACCGCAAAACACATGCAAACGGAAAGGGTTTGCTCCCACAGTCCACTGCAGGAGGTTCACTGGAGACCCAGATTTGTGAATGAGAGTGAATGGTCATGTGCCTCCGGATGAGGCCCTGGGATCGACTGGTCCGGTGTGACCCCTGCCTCTGGCCCAGCCGGGATCGTCTCGAACGCCCCCGTGATCCCGGGTGCAGGATGAGCAGCGTATATAATGAATGAAAGAATAGAATCCAGTAGATTAGACCTTTATCATCCTCAGAAATCACATGATTTATGATGAGAAATCAGTGTGATTGCATGATGGTGCTGGCTCGTGGATTGGTATCTACCCTGCTCCTCGATCCAAATCAGCGCAGCGTAAACAGTCTTTGAAGACAGGGGGAGGGTGATTATACATTATTGATGAATTTCTAACTTTCAAAATTTACCTGAAGTGCTTTACACCGGACCGTTAAATGCAGCGTTCATCATATCGACTGGACAAAAGGAAAAACGAATGATCCGTCCCCCTATGGGAGGCGGACGAATATGAATGCTGCATACGGTTATTATTTTAAACATTTATTGGCCCGTTTTATTTTATTTTATTTTATTTTATTTGTCTTCCTTCATGGCTTAGTTACAGCCGTCAAACGCTGTTGACGCTTCTCTGATTTAGCCTCAATCCACTCGGAGGAACGTTTTGACAGTACAAGCTCTGCCCGGACCTAGATTTGAATAAGCCATTTGTGTTTACAACATGAGCCAGCACTCCTGCAAATACTGAAAGAGAGAGAGAGAGAGAGAGAGAGAGAGAGAGAGAGAGAGAGGAGAAAAAGGAAAGAAAAAAAAAGCCAGAATTTTCTAAGCACAATGAGCGCGCTTGACAGTGTTATCAGTAGTGTGCTTCTATATTGACTCTGTAATGTATAAGCAGTATGGTACAACATCAAGGCGAGAACGTGTCTTCGGGCTCATATTAGAGGTTGCATTGAAGCAGTCAGTTACCCGCTTTGATCTGCACTTTGGAAAGGATTGCCTGCCCGAATCCTTATCAGAGGGCGCTGCGGAAAATGACAGATTTTGTACCCCATCATCCCCCCCCCCTCAAAAAAAGGAGAAAAAAGAAAATGTTTGTTGTTCAGTGTGTTACCGCATCTGCTCGTGGTTTGTTTGTGATTAAACCCCCCTTTTTTTTTTTTTTTGCCCCCCATTCACATCAATACGGTCGTCTTCCTCGCTACCAAGACTCGACATCCTGCTTGTCAGTCTGATTGGTTTGTTAAACAACTCGTGGGGACTAATTACTAGTTGATAAAGTGCAACAGCTTACCTGACAGACAGTGACAGAAGGCCCGGCCTCCAGACGTCAGAAGACGTCCGCGCTCGGACCCGTCCGGCCTTGGTGTCACGCGCAGACCCGCCTCCTGTCAGGACTTCAGAAGTGTTGGCTTTATTATAGATGGCCTCCGTAAATGCTGCTGACAGAGGTATAACTAGTACCCATAACTTTTAGCTCCCGGTGGCAGATGCTCGCTGCCAGACGGCGGAAGAGCTGTTATCATTTGTCAGTTTTTTTCCACGGCTGCCACAGACCTGGACCCTGACCAGCTTGTCCTCCTTCCAAAAACCTCTCACAGAACATACTTCCCACAGCACTTCGGCTGCCAGCTGACATTTGCCAGCCGACTCGAGTAATGATCCTGGAAGTCTTGGGTGTCCAGCGGTGATAGGATGCATTTCATGAAATCCGTTGTTATTTTTGAATGTAGTGCTGATTTCCCCTCATGGCTTTTTTTTTTTTTTGTTTGTTTGTTTGTTTGTTTCCTTCCTGTCGTTTCAGAAATCCCTCGCCCACGTTACGAAATCCAGACCTGTGGTGCAGAAGTTTCATCCATTTCATCGGCCAGTAAGTGTCCCCAAAATGAACGATACGCTTAATATTCATGGTCCCAAAAATAATATTATGCAATAAAAATGCTGAAAAACACTTGATACAATCTATTCTGCCCGCTTTATTTTGTCAGAAAATATTTAGCAGAGGTAGATCTCGGGGATTCTAAAAAAGGAATTACGTGTATAATGTTTGTCAACATAATAATATTTTATCATGACACAAATTAAGATGAGAGCTTTCCACTATAAAGTTGTTATTTATGTCTAACACACTATTAGAAACAGACATATTACTTATTTATATCATGTGATGAAATTACCCCACTATGAATCATCTACTGCTACTGGAGTTCTCATCAATAAACTGCATTTGAATGTTCTCATAAGTATTTTTCATGGAAGACAAACAACCAAATCATTCAGGACTATAAAATGATACAGCTTGCTTCATGAGTATTTTTTTCAAGTATATTTGTGAATTTTTTTGTGTCGGGCTTTTACTCCGATAATATGTACAAAAGAGGTAGAGTTCCACTTCAATGAAGTAAAGGGATTTATTTGCGTCACAACAATGACATTAAAAATGTTAAGAACCAGGAAGTTAAAATCACAAAGTTCATAGTTCTTTAATACATCTGTTTGTATGGTTAAAAAAGAAAAAAAAAGTAAATGCGAATTGTGTCTGGACCAGCTAGCAAAACAAATGTGGGACTTTGCCAGTGAGCGGCGACGTGCATGTAAACACGGAGGACACTGAAATTGATATTTTATAGGCAGATTCTATCAACCCCCAGTGTCTCCCTGTTCTTTGGCTTTCATTTGTGTAAATCTGCCACAAGGGAACAAACTAATTCACCTGAGTTATCAGCTCCATCTGAGGCCCAGATAACTTATCATTTCCTCCACTGTGCAAAGCTAATAATGTCACTGCCTCAAATGGTTGCTCAAAATATATAACCTTAATATCTACAGAACAGGGGGGCGCATGAGCTCGGCCCGTAATGAGAAAATAAAATTCTATTTGTTTTGTGAATTAGTTTTCCGGACATGGTTTCTGGCTAACATTTATGTTGGCATTCAAGATGGTTTGCATTGAAATGCAATAATGAAACAACAAACAAATAGTTCATCTGCCTTGAAGGCCCTGTTTGCTTCTTCCGTCGTACATTAGTTATTGATTAGCCGGCGCGGACTCCGAGAGAATTACCTTTCTAACCAGCTCGCGCACACGGAGACGATGTTAGTTTTCCGAACATTTTACTCGACGCGAGCGCTTTCCGTGAATAAATTCAGGATTTCTGCCCCGTGATCAGCGTTAATTGATGGCATGATATCATATGGGCGTCAGCCTACCGAAACAGAGGTCCGTACGCAGGGACCGGACAATGTTATCGAGTTTTGCAGGCCTTTGCGAGGGCTTTACAGCCCTGCCGTGCACGGGTTCGTGCATACGCGCGTAAATCCATCACCATTGTCTACATTTGTGCGACCCGAGTGTTGACTTCTTTGACAAAGTAGTCTGCCGTACGGATCCCTGCCAGCGGAGCCCCGCTAATAGCAGAAACCTCTACTTAATGTCCTGACGCTAATGAATTAATGGAATTAACTTTCAAAGCTGAACAAACTGATAAAAGCAACCGAATTTCAGTGTAAATGAGGTGCTCGGAATTAGATTGGTGTTTTTCTCGTATCTTTCCTTTGCCTGCCATTATCGTTGGCGCGCCGCTTATGCGCGCATTCAGACGCTCTGAGTCTTAAGCCAACAAGTTAATGCAAAGCACAAATGTGGATTCCAGATGAACGCATTCCTGACTTCACGTGGGGATTTGGACTCTTTGCGTTTAATTGCTTTTTCGTTTTTGTTTTTTAACGTCCGTCAATATATCAAAACTACTCAGAGAAAATGTTTTGTTTCGAACTGGATGTCTGGATTCAATATGTCGAGGATATGTGCGTCACTGGCAAACCCAGGCTGAACTGTAGCCTGTCTCATAAAGTGACATCAGCTCTTGGCAAACACTGCGTGGCGCAGATAGGGCATTTGTTTGGACTCCGGGCCATGGTGACAGCTACCACGTGGGACTCGGACTCGGACTTTTAAGGAGCTCTCCACCGGTGTCCCACCCTGCTGGACCTCTGAACCCCCTCCCCCCCAAAAAAATATTTCTGTCATGTTCAGGTGATTTCTCAGCATTCATTTAAGCTCTTGATAAACATGTTGTACGTGTATTTGTTTACGCGTAAGGGTTTCATTCAGGTTCTTTTCCGATGGATGGGAAGGAGATCATTCTTGTATTTTGTGTTTTGTAAGGTGTCTGATAAAGGATTTTGAGTCCCGTCCATCTGTGACCCACCTCCTGGAGCATCCCTTCATCAAGCAGGCCAACGGGAAGGATGTGACCCTCCGGGAGCAGTTGGCCGCTCTGATCCAGGAGCAGCAAGAACTTGGCTTCACAACCAAAACCAAGTAAGGCATTTTTTTTGTTTTTTTTTGTTTGATTGTTTCTTTGTTTCTTTCTTTCTATTCCTTTTCCCCTCAAGATTAAAATTTCCCTTGGGAGAATGTCCAAGCGTGCTGCCCGGCTCCTGTTTTGTCACCGTTGATGTCTCTGTAGGCCGAGGAGTCCACAGCTGCAGTACCGCTTGTGTCCAGTAGGGGGCAGGCTGTCATCTTCATGAAATCACACACACTGACACGATGATTAGCCCCAGTAACGGCCATCACACAATGTGTGTGAGGAGAAGTTAGAAGGGTGTGACTAATCCGGAAGGAGTCATAAACTGTGGTTTGATAAATAGCGGACAGATCATCTCCCCAACCCAGGCGATGAAATTGAATGATCGAGATTAAACAATGATTTAATTATGTCCAATATGCTTTGTACCATTTTTTTTTTTTTCAGGCCAACTAATTAGGTTAATGATGAACGCCCTGCATGAGGATTTAAAAAGCATTTAGCCTGGTTTACAAGTTAGTTCTGTGCAGTCCGGTTGGTTTCGCGGAGAGGCCGGGATTTCATCCAATTATGCGGAGGAATATTTTGCTCTCGCAGGGATGCAATGGATGAAGGCAGGAAGCCCCCCCCCCCCCCCCCCCCCCCCCCCCCCCCCCTCCCCCTCAAAAAAACCCACCAAAACACACCCCCACCATATAGATCTTAACACA
>CAAKHD010016797.1:30075-45872 GCA_901007705.1 Fistularia tabacaria
GGGAAAAAATACCCAACCCGCCGGGGGGGGCTCGGCCACGACTGTGAAATGTGAAACCTTTTTTTTTTTTTTTTTAAAAAAAAAAAAAAAAAAAAAAAAAAAAAAAAAAAAAGCCTTGTTCGTGCACGTATCGAAATTATTAAGCAATAAAACCATCAAAGATGCACTGGATTTTGACAGTTTATGTTTATGACTCCTCACAGAAGCTGTCCACACCCCGACTCCGTATTTGGGTTGAACTCGGATTATCATTAAAGTTTTATCAATTAATATGGCTACTGGGATTTGCTTGTTCTGTCACACAGAAGAATAAGTTTGTTTGTCCTCTTTTCTTCCACTTTGAAGTGCCGCAGAGAGCGGCATGAATGTGGGAATCCTGGACATCTTTGGGTTTGAAAACTTCAAGAAGAACTCGTTTGAACAATTGTGCATCAACATTGCAAATGAGCAGATCCAGTTTTACTTCAACCAGCACATATTTGCCCTTGAACAGGTGAGTGTTACCGTGCATTTAAAATAAAAACAAACACTTAAAATGAATTGAGCCCTTTTTAAATTTTATTTTGGGGAGCGAAAAACCCCAAATATTATTTCAGTTGAAAACCCATTCGGGCCGAAACGCCGTGGATACGAACACTGTATTTGTAGCCGCATGCTAATGAAGATGTTTCTCCTGAAGCGTGGCCTAATATTTATACCTCTTGATTGATAGTAATAGGTGATAATCAATAAAAATTGAAATTTAACCGCCCTGCACAAAGCACTTCCATGCAAATTTAGCCAAATGGCTTACTCGAATGCGTGCGAGCGCAAACGGCTGTACATTAAAAACACGGCGCAACACTCTCGAGTGCCAATTCAATGTGGGGGGGAAAGTACATGTAAATTTGAAAAACAGATATTGCTCATTTATTTAAAACGCTCTTCGACACCAGTAACACTTTTTGACTAATAAATCAAACTGCCCAGCGATATTAAGTGAAGAAGTTTCTCTTCAACCATCCCCCATGTGAGGTTTGGAGAAGGGGTTCATATTCGGCGTGCGTGTCTTCGCTCTTGTCTTACACAGACGCTGATTATTCTGAGTTAATGACTTAAACATGAGGATGGTTTAGTTCCATTGGTTCCATTTTATTAGTAAAATATATATTTAAAGCTACTTTTGATCTGAAATTAAATAGATGCAATAATATGATATGACTGTGGGTTATTTGCAAACAGAAATAAATTATGAATAAGTAAGTGGCTCTATTTGTTAGTTTCAGAGCGGTTTTTATGCATTCAGTAAAAGACTCTATTATGCCGTAAACTTCAGCCGCAGACACGCAGCCCGCCGCCGCCGCTCGCTTTTGTTGATTGGAAACTTTTCTCACACATGCACAAATAATGTTTAGCCCAGACTGTGTAATTGGGTCATTTAGAGAAATCATTAAATAGATTGTGCCACATTCGCTGGTTCTAATTAGATGGAATACCAGAGCGAGGGAGTGGATGCCAGTCTGGTGGAGTACGAGGACAACAGGCCCATCCTGGATATGTTCCTCCAGAAACCCATGGGTCTGCTGTCCCTGCTGGATGAGGAGAGTCGCTTCCCTCAGGCCTCCGACCACACCTTAGTCGGTAAGACCGCAGCCTCGCTCACGAAATGCACGACACCGAGCAAGAGAGCGAAGCGTGTCGCGGATCGGTCCTGAAAATGCGGTGCTTATTTAATTGTTTTGGGTTTTTTCTTTTCCAGATAAATTTGAGGACAATTTGCGCTGCACGTATTTCTCCATACCAAAACGCGTGGAGCTGTGTTTTGGAATTCAACACTATGCAGGAAAGGTATTGGACCAGACGAACACGCAGTGTGGATGCTCTTATTAGTGCCATGAATGGTCAGTGATGAAAACCCAATTCGAAACCGCCGTGTTTGATCGTGATTACCGTGTCGGAAGCCGCGAGGGCTGATTCCAGAATTTCCCGGTGATGACAAAATTCTTTTGCTTTTCGAAAAAATGCGGTAAAAATAATTAAAACGCCGCACCCCGAGTCGAAGGCATCGAAAACTGTGATAGCAGATGTACTTCCCCGGCCCATGCGGCGCGTTACAATAAATCCCGGCACCTTCTCCGACCCCTGCTCGGCAGGTGATGTACAGCGTGAACGGATTTCTGGAGAAGAACAGAGACACCCTTCCCGTGGACATCGTTGTGGTGCTGAGAACATCGGAGAACAAACTCTTGCAGCAGCTGTTCTCCAGTCCCTTGACCAAAACAGGTAGGGTGGTCGACTCAAGGCCGCTGACACTAACATGCACGTTGTTCCACCGCCGGCGAAAAACGGAAATAGAAACTTTGAAAAAGAAACTATTGTTAACAATACAGGGCTCTGCCTGTATTACTCTTTGAATTGTGACGCCGTCTCCTGCTTCCATAAATGTTCAGGTAAGTGGGTTTCTTAAAGACGGCTCGCAGGCATCTACTGGTCCCCTTTCATTTCAAACCTCCGTGCGCTGTGCTCGGATAAATCGGCAGCCTCCATTATCTCTTGAGAGGCTCAGCTCTCTGCACGGCGCACTGTTTTTATTTTCACTAAGCTGTCCCTCTTGGTTTCCCACTGCTGAATGCTATCTAAAGATTGTGGGTGCAGCGGGATATTTTTATGATAAGGGTTTGGAATACCCAGGGGATGAAGATACAGTATTTAGAGAACACAAAAGGAACTCTCCCCTCCTCCTTTCTGTTGGTTAAATGAAGGTAGTAATATGCTCGTCATTAGGCGCAGCTCAGGCCTCCTGGTCACTTGACTTAGCTGCAATGCTAATAGATGTGTTAAATTATCGGATTCCCACCCCCTATTTCATTTCAGCTCGGGCACATTTTGTGATTTACCTCCTTTTTTTAAGGGGCCCCGCAAATGCCCGCCCTCACTTCCCAGCGGCATTTAAAGGAAAAGATTCAATTCACAAAAGCCACCTTTTGCGAGCGGAAACTGGCTCGATGCGTCTGGAAACTTCAACCGCGGGTTGTGCGCGAGGGAGCCTTCAGCCATTTCCTCTGTGCAATTAACAGCCTGGAAGGAGTGCACCCTGTAAAAAAAAAACAAAAAAAACAAATTCAGTGAACGCCGCATTTCGTGTGCGGAGGCAGCGAATGCGAGCTAAGGCCACTGTCACGTTTACTGGTGCTGACATTGTGTCAATTAGGACTGAAAGCCCGTTTATTTCCTCTTGACCCATGTTAGCTTTGCCTTTCCCGGTATTCAAAGCGGGCAATTCGTGGTAGAAATAAACGGCACTTTTAGCCTTAAAAACATCCGCCGACGTACAGATATTCGGCAGGTTTTTTTCGAAGAGGGTACGCCTTGCTCTTAGCTGTTATTTACTTCTTGGGAGTTGGCGGTCCAATTTTCCTATTGCAGTTATTGAAACCTCAGATCATCTCATGAGATAAAAGCTATGAGACGCTCGGCTCTGGCTTATCGCTCAGGAAACGTCGGAGCACCATTTTAAAAGGGGGATACAGCGCGGCATAAGAAAATTATAAATCTATTCTTCAGGGTAACATTTGTGGGAGGATTTAATTTGCATTTTACTCCACATTATAGATTCACTGTTATCTGTGACATTACCATTATCTGGGGGGGGGGATCCGATGAAAATCTGCTTTAGCAGCGGATGAAAATCTGCTTTAGCAGGGAGGTTTCACACCCTGGGACGCCTCCTCAATGTCTCACCACCAGGGGACACACTCGTCGACCTGTGACTAAAATGACAGGGTGGATGATGGACACAACAAACACTCGGTTCCCTGCATCCGGACCCGTACGGGGAAGGAAGCGGAAGCAACGTCGATCATCTGCTTAATCTTTTTAAGGAACCGATCACGCGAATCGCCCGGATGTTTGTTATTTCAGGAGAATTAAAACCAATTACTTTTCGCGTGCGCAATCGAAAACGCAATCTTGTGACGGAGATACGGTTCCGTGTTTGGACAAACAGGGTTTCAGAGAGCGAAGCCTCCCCTTACCCTCCTCTCCCACACTGGGGCGGCGAACAGAAAAGGCCACTTGAGTCCTGCAAAAACGCGGGTCCTTGAGGCCGGGACATGTGGTGGTGTTTTGTCAGAGGAAATAGGATGTATTTGCATGAACAAATTCCTCAGAGCCAGGGCCTTTCCCAGATCAGGGGGGATCACAGTGTTTGAATTGGCCCGGCTCAGTCAGGCAGACCAGGGCCTGGGCGGCCTGCGTGCACGTGCACGTGCGTGTGTGTGTGTGTGTGTGTGTGTGTGTGTGTGTGTGTGTGTTGCCTGAGGGCTGCTTGGCCCTGCTGCTTGGAGCTCAGCACATCTGTGCAAAATTCACACACACACACACGCACACACACACACACACACACACACACACACACACGCACACACACACGCACACACACACACAATACACTCTTGTCCATTTCAATTGGATCTTCGAGGTGAAGATCGAAGACATTACGTATTTTTTCTTTATTTTTTTACATTTTTTTAATCCACAGTCTTTATCTTTGCCCCACCATGTATCGTGATGGACGCAATTTCACTTTTGCTCGGTCCGAGTGAAGGGAGAGGTAAAAGAAATCTCACAGAAACTGCAGCGGCTCTCGCCCTTTCATGGCTTCTCCCTGCAATTCTGTTTGACAGACCAGCTCGCTGTTTTCAAATACACTTTTTTCTGATTTTTAATCTGTTTTTCTAAGGGAACCGCAAGAGGAAAAGTCAAGCGCGGTGACCTAGCGGACTCACACTCGCACGCGCTGCAGTCTGCAGTGGCAAGTTACCGTTCGGAGCGCTCATTAGTAATTTTTCCCAATGTTCTTCCTGCAGCTGGGTTAAAAGTTCAACTCTATCAAGTATATCACCGTTTACAAATTGGCTTTTCATCCTCTGACGATCCCGGGTTCTCCCACGGTCCGTGTCTCCCTTTGTCTTTGCGTTTCGGAGATCCTCCTGTGTGGAAAAGACAGGCTCCATCCAGCGATATGACACATTTTCCTCTTTGTTCTCTTCCCCACTCTGTTCTCTCTTTTCTTTTTTTTCTTTTTTTTTTACATCCCAGTGGGCTGAAACCACAGGCTTCCACTACCAAGAGAGACACTCACCAAGTTCTCCTTTTGTCCAAAATTTCTCCCTGATCACGCCGTTGGAAAAAATTTTTGAGTCAGCAGCGGGAATTCGAGGGGCCTCGCGCATCGACAGGGAGAAGCCGGCTCTCCTTAAAAAAAGTCACATGGCACAATATTCTTTGATAAATGCAACACAGTGTTGTGTCACTAAAAGCCAATTACACCATGCTTTTTATGATTGATCTGCTCTGACAGTACCGGATGGCATTTAAATCAACACCCCCCCGGAGCCATCTCTCGGCGTAAACGGCGGTGGTTACGGAGGGGCGGGGAGGGCGGCGGGGGTTATGGGTGCTTTAATCTCATTTGCTTGGTTGCTGAGTTGAGTTTCTAGATCACATGTTTTCAAAAAGAGAGCGGGAGAGAGCGACAGAGATATCCAGCGAGCCTCTGCTCACTCAGCTCGAGGAGGCTGCCTTCCCTCACAACTTTGATTGTCCCCCCGTGTCGACAGCTCGATCCACAGCTTCTGAAGTACAAGGCGCACACTGGCTCTCATAAAAGCGTGTAGGGAGGTGTCATATTGAACGCGGGATTGCTTTTTAATCCCAAGCACATTGACTATTCTTGTCAATAGAACCCCAATACAACTGCCAGCTTGGGTTTTTTTTTTTTTTTTTTCCCCCCTACAGGATTCTTGCTGGGCTTAATTTTCAAAGTGAACGCACAGATGCCAAGGAAGGCTTTTTCTCTATCTGCTTCCCCCTCCCCAACTCTCTCTCTCTCTCTCTCTCTCTCTCTCTCTCTCTCTGTGTTTGTCCTGGAAGTCCATGCCAAGAGCAACATGCATGAAGCATTAACGATCAGTGGGACACTCCTCCACCTCCTGTTTCTCAGACTGGATGACCCGATGGGAAATGTTCTCCTCACCTGCTCCCCTCCTAGCGTTGCCCTTTTAATTATTACACCGTTACACGAGGCACTTTTTGAACTCTTTTTTTTCTGATTATTAGAGCAAAAAATACTCCTCGCCGTGGCTATAAACCTACGCGGCCTTCTTTCCCTTCGCTCGAGCGTCAGAGGACAATGTTGGGCTTTTTCCCTCTCATCCCTCTGTTTGAATAATTATTATCCACATCATTAGGCAAGTTCCACGCTGTATCTAAATTAGAAGGTCTTCTTTCAGGCCGGACATCACAGGTGTTCCCTTGGTTTCATGTCTCAGGGGGCGGAAATCTTTGAGGATACTGACTATTAACCCGCGCTCTAATCATACAGTCAGGAGGGGATATGAAACCCACCAGAAAAATGAATTAATACGACTCGCCAAGGAATACATGAAGAAAGCAGAGAGTGTCCATTTGCAAGGCTTAGGTACAACTGTCACAGTTTCTCTCATCGCGCCGGAGCCCCTTCATCTCCCCTTGATGGTGTCATGGAAGTGAGAGGCGTGAAAGCGCAGTGACACTCCACGAGCCCGTTCCACCCGCTGCCGCTAATTCATCATGACAAATGTGCTCAGATGATCTGGCCCAGCAGCACTAATGGGGAGAGGAGAGCGCGCACTTCATTTGCACAAGACCCACTCCAATTAATCCAGCCAGCTTTACTCTGGGCTAATTGGAGCGGGGCCCTCCCTGCCTGCGCGCCCGCTAATATAGCCAACATAGTTTAACGGCTGCCGTTCCTCGATCGTACTTTTTATTTCATTTCATTTTTTTCTGCCTGCCTGTTTGTTTTTTGTTTTTTTTGTTGATCATGCCAAAGAGGGCGTGAAAGGGGTGGTGAAATCTGCTCCCTGCATTCTGATCCCAAACACGACGCACTCGCATAAACACGTGTTCACATCGGGGGCGATTGACAGCTCAAATTTCCACGCTCGCGCTCGTCGGAGAGTTCTTCTGTTTTTCAGGTTCGGGCGGTGGGAGGGGCACATTATCTACACAATATACATTATAAAGTTGTTTTTGTGTGTGTGTGTGTGTGTGTGTGTGTGTGTGTTGGTCTGCATTAAGAGCCAATTGAATGAGTAGATCAAAAATAATAATAATAATGATTAGCGGATGGCTGTCAAAGGTTAAAGCAGCATCATCCATCCAGAGCTTAGAAGTCCTTCTGAAGTGCTCCCGCTTTATATCTTTTGGGATGTTTTGACTACACTGACTTGGTGTGTGTGTGTGTGTGTGTGTGTGTGTGTGTGTGTGTGTGTGTGTGTGTGTGTGTGTGTGTGTGTGTGTGTCTGTGTGTGTGTGTGTTTGTGTGTTTGTGTGCGTGTGTGCGTGTGTGTCATTCCCATGAGAGGCCTCGTTCCTTTTGCTCCCCGCGCGACCTTTGGCACGGGTACGACTTTGTCGATGTGATGCTAAAAGTGGCCCCGTTAATTAATCCGTCATTAATTGATTTTGATCGGGCCCCTGCGTTTGATTGATGTCCGTAACACACACCAGAAGCTACCGCAGGAAACCAGGCGCTCGTCCCGGGTCTTTTTTTTTTTTTTTTTTTCAAAAATTTCTGGCTTAGCGTCAGAGCACGTCCTCGGCGTGAGACTTGAAAAAAAAAATGGCGCCGCATATTCGCGCCGGAGAAGTTCGCCCGTGTGCGGCGGGAAAATCTCCGGCAATCGTTGCCCTGTCACTTCAGCTTTATCTTCAAAACTTACAAAGGTTTTGTTTTTTTTTTGTTTTTTTTTCCTCTCCCCTTTCCCGGGTCTTCGCCGTGCGCGGCTGCTCGGGTAACGCTGTGCCTCCTGTGTCTGCAGACGTTTTTTTTTTTTTTCTAAAGGTGTGTGTGGCACATCTGTGCAGCCATTGTTTATTCATGGAGTAAACCCTTTGAAATGTGTTAAGATACTTCCCACTCATTATAAAAATCCTGCCACCCATGGATTAGGACTTTGATGTCACCAATCCTGCTTCAAAGGCTTCTTTCACTGCTATTAATCACAGTTTAGCCTCTGAAGATATAGCCAGAGAAAACATTTGGACATCTTGTGCAGAAACTTTGAAATATTCAGAGTGTCTTGCATATGCAGCGTTCATATCCTCTCCGCTTTGTGTGTATGTGCGAGTGCACGGGGCTGTTGGACTGCTGTGTGTGCAGCTGCGCTTGTGAGTCCGTGGGATTCGGCTTCTTGTGAATTGTCTTTTATATTCAGCATACACCCGCACCGTCATGACCGCAGTTCAGTTTTTCCCTGCTTTGTCTGTCTTTTTATCTTAAATGTTGAAAAGAATAAAAGGGGAAAAACAAAAGATGTTTTTGCGGTGCCCACTTGTTTGATTTTTCACTCCCAACAACGTCTTGGATCCTTTTATTTCTCAACGGTTCGAACTTTTCACGAAACGTCTGCCGTTTTCACCGAGAAGGACGTTTCTCTTCATGAATGTCTGATAAGATTGGTTGTTTGTTTTTTTTTTGTTGTTTTGTTTTTTTTTGAACAGGGAATCTGGCCACGTCCAAGGCCAGGGTGAGCGCCGCCTCCAGATCCCTGCCTCCGCAGCTCAGCTCCGGGCGCACTAAGGTGAGATCTGGGAGGGTCGTGTCTTTTTATTTGTCGCCGGCAGCTGTCGCTCCGTAAGAAACCCAGTAAAAACATGTGCTGTGAAGCATTGCAACATTAATTGACGAGCATGTTATATTTGTTCTCTTGCTTGTGGTGATGCAGCGTCGCCATCTGGCACTCAGTTTCAACAACATAAAATTAGTTTTGTTAAGTTTTGTTTTGCGTCGTTAATGACCAGTAAAGTCGGATTCGGGCCGTCGAGGTTCCTCCGCAGACTCGTCCTCGCAGACACCACCGTTATTTTTAATAAAACCTTCTTCATACTCTGATATCCATATATCTTTTTTTTTTATTTTTTGGCACCATAGCCTTTCTTACTTCTTCCTCATGAATTCAACATGTTTTTCTTTGCAGACTTTTCCGCTGTAATAACTCACATCGCTCAAAGAAGGAATTTCCTTTCATAAAATCAAACCTATATAATTTTCGCTGGACGACACGTGACTGTTTACTTTGTAAATCCTCTTGAATTTCAGCTTCTTTACGACCTGTCTATCCACTTCTCTCCTGTCTTCCTTTATTTCCATGTTATTCGTCGACATGTGCCAAACTCAAAGTCCCCCAAATACCTATTGAAGGTAAGGCTCCTGCTGGGAAATTCAAAGTGTATCAATCTTGAACCCTTGTTAAATCATAAATGATAGTAAATCACCTAGTTCATCTCTCAGAAATGAAGTCACATGCATTGCCGTGCTTTGGAAAAAGAAACAAGTCTTTTCTTTTCAAACGTTTTTTTTTTTTTTTTTTTTTTGGCGAAGCGACCCTTAATTTGTGGATTCCAATTTGACGGAGGCGACGAGGCCCACGGTTTAGACTCGGCAAAAGAGTTTTACTTTTTTTCATAGACTCCGCTCTTCATTTCAGAAAAGAAAGAGCGTCTTAATAGTGAGCAAGTCGGCGTGAGGGATGAAATATGAACGCCCTTGTGTTCTCAATCAGAGTTGGGAAAAGTTGGAGGAAGCCGACTGAGAGTTCTCGGTACAAGCGGAGACGGTAGTTAAAGCAGTGGACGAGAGTTCGGGACAACAGTTTGTACTTCTGGATGAATCATCAAGGGATTCGGTTCATCTCGGAGAACATTCGATGTACCTTTCAGCTCCGGGACGGAATTCCCCAGGCGCGCTTTGCGACGTTATCATAAAATATCTATTGCGTCGTTAATTTTGAGGAAGCCGCGAATGGCGTGGAAAAAAAAAAAAAAAAGCATCAGAAAAAGCTTAGATTGTGTCCTCGTTAATCCGTCGCCGGGCTGAGCGTCTGCCCGCTGATGGCTGGTCTCATTATTCCGAACGCTCTGAACCCCCCCTCCGTACCCTACAGCAGTGCACAGTTGTTCTCTAGATTGTTAGCTTTAATTGTTTATGGGGCCGTGTTATACAGATGGCACGGTTAGTTCAGCTGTGTATTCCCAGGCAGCCCATTTAAGGGAGAGGAGACCTGCTGCAGAAATACCTTTATCTCTGCAGAGCCTGCCGAAAGTGTGAGGTTAAGTGCAAAAAGCGCCCTGTTCGAACCCCTCCCCCCCCCCCATTTGTGTTCAGGTGGACACCATGGAGATGATGCGTCATCCAGGGGAAACCACCAACATGAGGAGACAAACCGTGGCCTCCTATTTCCGAGTAAGTTGTTTTTTGTTTTCCCAAGTTTTTTTCCAATGCACAAAATTCAACGGGGCACCTACAATCATCTTTCAGTGACACTTGGATCATTCCGGCTGAACAAACATCAACTCACAGTTAGTTCATAGTCACTTTATATCCAGCATGCTAACTAATTCTAAAGTATTATTGCAATACTGTTGCTGTTAGTCTTGTTCTTTTAGCTGAACCTACAAATGATTTTACAGGTCCGATTTTACTTTGCACTTGGAATTAGTAGGCTTGCGTTTCCCCCCTGACCGCTAAAAATGTCCCCGGTTCTATCCAGAGTTGGAAGTAGCGGAGTTTGCATGTTCTCCCCATGTCTTCCCACAATCCAAAAACATGCAGGAGGTTCATTGAATACCGGGAATTGAACCGGACGTGTGGATGAGAGGCTGGATGGTTGTTTGCCTCTGTACGTTTGTCTCATGTGAACGACCGGCGACCGGTCCAGGGTGAATCCCCGCCCTCGGCCAATGGCAGCTGGGATGGGCTCCGACTGCAGGATAAGCAGTGTGGATGATGACTGACTGAATAGATATAAAGAATAGAGATATTTTTTTTTACATTTACTCTTGGATTATGACTGACTTCAGTCAATTAGTGACGTGTCACTACGGGAGGCTATGGCTCGGTTGAAGGTTGGTGGTTCAGTTTCCGAATCGCCATGTCTGCACGCTAAGGTGTCCTTGGGCAAACACGCCTCACCTCAATTTACTTCCGATGATCCGGTTCACACCTTGCATGGCAGCTCTGCCGCCATCGGTGTGTGTGTGTGTGTGTGTGTGTGTGTGTGTGTGTGTGTGTGCTCGTGTGAATGGGACGGATGTAATCCAGTGTAAGGCGCTCGGAAACCGCAAGGTGATGAAAGCGCTATATAAGTGGGGACCATCTATTCACTGGACTAATCTTTTTCATGGAGAACCGCTAAAGCCAGCCTCCATCACCACGCCGCCACCATGCTGCAACATCCGGTCACATCCCGGCAGTGACCATCCAGCAGCAGACAATCGAATCGACTCAAATTATTTTGCACCTTCAACCCGTCCACTTGATTTGCCATTGGGTTTGTTTTGAGAACAAATCCATAAGCAAAGCCATGATTTATTTGTTTTTTGCTATCAATACAGCACTGTTTTATTTTTTTTTTTATTTTCACTCCTTTCAGGAAAAGAAAACCAAGCTTTTCTTTGTTTGCCTGTTACGTGATAAAGATCGGTTTTGTCGTTTTACTCTCCCATACAAAGTCTTTGAAGTGCGAATCACCTTAGTGGGATCTCTCATGACGACCGCACTTTGGGCTTTCCTGGCTTTCCCCCGCTCACTGTCACCTTGCCGTGTGTTTGCAGTACTCTCTGATGGACTTGCTGTCTAAGATGGTGGTGGGTCAGCCGCACTTTGTGCGCTGCATCAAACCCAACGACGGCAGGCAGGCGCTGTGCTTTTGCAAGGAGAGGGTGATGGTTCAGCTGCGCTACACGGGGATCCTGGAGACGGTGAACATCCGCCGACAAGGCTACTCCCACCGCATCCCGTTTGAAGAGTTTGTCAACAGGTGCCCTCTCTACCCACACAACCCCCCCCATCACAAACACACACACACACACCGAGCGTTGACACAACCCCGGAGATAGCGCCAGTGGATCACGTTCCTCATCACACAACAACACTGGTTATTTAATTAGATTGGGGTTCGAGTCGAGCGGAGCAAGATGCTGACTAATTGGCAGTCATTAGCGATCGCACAAGACTAAATCCGACAGCTCTTTTAGCAGGGCTGGATATTTGGGTGCGGAAATTACGGTAGGAATTCAAACAGGGAGGAACTATGATTAGAAGGGGATGATGCATTTTAATGGATTTTTTTCTTTACTCTCTGTAAAGAGTTTGCTCTTCAACTCGTTGACCTGGAGTGCTCGCTGGTAGTTTCTGGTCCCGCCGCTAACACATTAAACCACAATTGAACCAGAATAATGTCATCATTAGGGCGGGGTTGGGGGTGGGGGTGGGGGGGTATGTAAGTCTTCTGTTTTCGTTTTTTAAAAGTGGGACAGGATTTAACAGCGTTTTCGCACTTTGCTCCGAATGTTGGGAACCGCGCGTGGGAAACGGACATGATTGGTTTCCCTTTCAAATAAAAAAAAAATAATAATACTCCGGGGCTCTTCTAATGTAGACTTTCTATCGATTTCAATTAACTTGAAGGAGAGAAAAAATCGCGGTGAGTTGGGAAAGTCTTAAAAAAAAAAAAAAGTTTCAGCCCCTGTTGTGAACGGAAATTGGTTATTTATGATAAACCATTATTTCCAAATGTTACGATTTCATCATTATTTCTCTAACACCTGTGCATAATGCGCGCGTGTGTGTGTCTGTGTGCGTGCGTGCGTGCGTGCGTGCGCGTGTGTGTGTGTGTGTGTGTGTGTGTGTGCGTGTGTTACCACCTCAGCTTCAAATTTTAACCCCGCTATTGAAGCGGCGTTATCCCACCTGAGCTCGGCAGAAATCATACAGACAGATCCCAGTGGCTAAACTGCACCTTTAGTGGAAAACTGATTTAAATTTGTGCTTTCATATCAAAGGCTCGTCTGAGGTTGCCGAGCAGCGCTTTGTATTTACCATCAAAGAAAATAACAGGTATCAACAGGAATTAGAATGAAAGGATGAAGGCCGGGTTGGAGAGGAGGGAGGGGGTTCAAAGAAGTTCTTTCTCTTGTTGTTCTTTTCTTTTCTTTTTGACGAACGGCGGAACACAAGAGATCGACCGATGGTCGCCGGGGCCTTGACGGTCCGAGACGTCCTGTCCGATGCAGGTATCGTCGAAGCCACGGCGAAAAAAAGGCCCGATAGGCCGCGGCTTCGGGGCGTCCCCCCGCGGTTCCCCGACGCCAGAGACCGTCATTTTCTTCTAGACAACAACGAGCCTCTGTGGAGCACTTCCAGCTCAGGCTCATATTTCCGCTGGGCGTCAGCGTTTGGAGCTCCGGCCCGTAACGGTGCCTCGAGTGGTCGGGCAGAGAAGAAGGCCGAGAAGATTGTTGAGTTGTGCGTGCTGTTGCTTTGAGTTGCGTTCAAGTGTGCGGTTCATCGGCGTTAGTCGATCTTAGATTGACGAACAACTCAACAACACGAGACGGGTTTCGTTTCATTCTCGCCGAGGCAGCAGCGACGCGCTCGAACATCAGCCGATTTGATTCGCAGAACTACCGCAAGTAGATCCCACTGCAGCGCTGATGTGTTTTGTTTTTTCTTAAGATCTTCAGCAGTCTAATAGGGCTAGTTTTGCGTTTATTTTCCCTGAACGTTAAAAGACTGAACGCTGGAATGTTAAATTTAAAAGCCGGTGGTAAAATTCTTATTCCAAATCGTGTCCAGGTGAAGGGAGGATGGACACGGGAACCACCGTCTTGACAACAAATAGAAAGCTGGAGCCGGAAGCTTGTCTGTTTAATGCTTGGATTTAATAGTCGAATCCAAAATCATTCCTATGATATGTTATGGACAAAAAATAAAAGTTCTCTCTCTAATGTGAAGCTGTCCAGTTCCCTGTAATGTCTGAAAACTTGTACTTCTAAACAAGGAAGGGAATTAAGCACCTCCCTAAAATCTGCTTTTAGTTCATTTACATCTGTTGATTTGAGTTACGGTGTCTTGTATCTCTAATTTGGTCATCATCTTGTGAGTAGCGACATGTAATTGACTACAATCTCGGTGATAATAGGATAATGTCATGACCTCCGTTGCAAACTGCGGAAAACGAATTCGCAGCTGTTTCCAAAATGCAAACAGTTCCCGGTGTTTCCTCTCCGTGTCACCTCGCAGATATTACTACCTCGCGTTTCGGGCCCATCAGATGCCGGAGACAAGCAAAGAGAACGCCGCCGCCATTCTGGAGCGAGCCAGACTGGAGGGCTGGGCGCTTGGGAGGACAAAGGTAAGGCGATCATGCGAATATTAAAACGGGGGCCGGGAAGAGGTATTGCATTGAGTTACTGAGACGTGTTGTATGTTTGCCCAGGTGTTTCTGAGGTACTACCACGTGGAGCAGCTGAACCTCCTGCTGCGGGAGGTGATTGCTCGGGTGGTGGTGATGCAAGCCTACGTTAAAGGCTGGCTCGGGGCCCAGCGTTACCGGAAGGAGAAGGAGAGGAGAAACCGTGGCGCCGTCCTCATCCAGTCAGGTGAACGTTTCAAAGTTGCGCGGAAAAATGCTCGATATAAGTGCGGAATTTTGACGTTTTCCTCGTCGCCTAATGATGAAATAGATGCGCTGGTTTTTCCGTGACCTCCGGTCCTTCATACGCCGGCGGATCTTCATAAAAGAGATGGGTTTGATAACCACAGCCTGACCTGGGCCGGTTAAGAGCAATGATTCAGGCCGAGACAATAAGACTTCAGAGGGTTCAAAGGGAGCCATCCCTCCGCCACCTGGTTTAGCGGGGTTTTGAAGTGGGATCTTGTGTAGTATGTGCCGTCTATTCGTTTCCACAGAGGTGGGTCGGCGATCTTTTCCACACAGACGCCCTTTTCTCTCTCTCTCTCTCTCTCTCTCTCTCTGTCTCTCTGTCTCTCTCTCTGCAGCCTGGAGAGGTTACGTTGCTCGGCAGAGCCTCAGGCAAATTAGAAAAGAGCAGGAGGAGGCGGCGGTCCGCATACAGGCAGGTAAAGAAAAGTTGATATGTCCTCTGAAGTCCGTTCAAGTGCGCGCCTTGAGAATTTCTCACGCGGCCCCGCGTCCGTCCAGGAGGAATGCGCGACGGGGGGATGAAGGCTTGAAAACTTCCCCCATCTTTGTAAAACACCTTTTTGATCTCGACGAGTGGCCTACGAAACAGTAATAATTAATTAATAATGCATAGAGGAAAGCTTTTGAAAGTTTGGGCAGCATTTGGTCCCCACGTTTCAGAAGAACAGTGAATACCGAGATCCCTTTTTTTTTTTTTTTTTTTCTTTTTTTTCTTTTTTTCTCCCTTTCATCTCCTTCCCAGTAAAGGCAAGAGAGGGGCTTATCCCTTCTGTTTCCTCACGACTTCCTCTCTCAAATTCCTTGCCTATTACACAGGCCTCACATACCAGAAACAAGATGCCTTTTTATACTGTCAACCTTTTCATCTGAAATGTAAATTAATTCTTACTCAGTATGCCTTGACGAAGATCAAAGTGGGCACATTAACCTTCCTGCCCCCCCCCCCCCTCTCACCAGAGCCTCTCACCAGAGGACCGGAGAGGGTGCCAAAAGGGGCAGGAGAGAGGAGGGCAAGGGGGAGGAGATCTGGCATTGTTCGGCCTGCTCTCCTAAGGGTCGCCCCCGTCTGGCACACGGAGCATCTCGGGGCGCCGGCACACCTCGTGTAAACGCCCTCTGTTAAAACCCATGTAAATAACGCCGCGGAATGGATAAACATGGCCGGGGTGCGAGGAGGAGAGCCTCCCGTCGCCGCCGTCTTTTCTCCTCTGGAAAGTAAAAAAAAAAAAAAAAAAAAAAAAAAAGAGCGCTTTATCGAGGTGTCTC
>CAAKHD010016797.1:50459-69898 GCA_901007705.1 Fistularia tabacaria
GGGTTGTTTTTTTTTTTGGGGGGTGTTTTTTTTTTTTTTTTTTTTTTTGTGGTGTGTGTTGTTGGTTGGGAGGGGGGCCCCCCCCCCCCCCCCCCCCCACAAAAGCATTTTGCTCGAGTGAGTGATTTGGCCCGTGTCAATGGGGCTCCCAGTCAAACACAGATTTGCGATCAGACCTGAATTACGTTCTGATATTCATTGTTTGAATGTTTGAATCTACAGCGTTGTTTGTTTTGATCTGCAGCGTGTTTACCGAGACTCGTAAACAGTTATTTTAGCTGACTTCCTGACGTGAAGCTGGATCGAAACCTTTTAAAGGACATAACTCCGGAGCTATTTTGCCTCTCGGTTTGCTTCGGTAAACATTTTGGAGTAAACGATGGGTATTCCGCTATGAAGCCGAAGTGAAAATGCGTATCCGCATTGTTTATTTTTGCGAAACGTTCATATCTTATCAACTTATTGCAAATCCCGAGATAGGAGGAGTTCGCAGTTACTCAAATATTTTCGCGCTCATATGACATCTTCCCGTCGGAGTAATTCAAGCTCATGAATTTTGATTACCATTCATTTCTATGTGAATTATCGAAGCGTAACTTCAAGTATTAAGCAAGCGCAGCTTTTAATGGCGGGCAGGAGAAAGAACAATTCATGGAACAGCCGAAGTTAAAAGGTGCGATTGAGAATTTACGGAGCAGAGAATGAAAGATTCACATTGGGGAAAAAATGGAAATAATTAATTAATAAGAACATTTTAATTCTGACAACTATAAACTTTTGATTTCATAAGCCTAATCCTTTCAATGCAACGGTGTGTGTGTGTGTGTGTGTGTGTGTGTGTGTGTGTGTGTGTGTGTGTGTGTGTGTGTGTGTGCGTGCCCGCTCATGCGTGCATACATATGTGTGTATTTCTTTCATTCTGTCTGCTTGTTTGGGTTTACAGTGTGTTTTTCGGTTAAGCTCGGGGGTCGCTATACTGATTTTAGCTTCAAGCTGATGAATAACATTTCATATCTGACAGCTCTGTTATTCCGTATTTTTTAACGTCTGAGCGAAGAAAAAAAAAATCCTCCCCCCCCCCCCCCGTAGGTTTCACTAATGTTTGAGTTATTTTGTGCGGAAGGCGCAGATTTTCAGGTGCTCATTGTCGCCTCTCTTCCTGCCTGGATTCTGTTTCAAGGTCTGCTCACGGCTCTGACTGCATTCAGGAAACCCCATTTGAATATGCTGAGGGAGGCCGCGGTGGCTCAGGCACCCAGGGCACACTTTGATCCCCGCAGATCTGAGGGTCTTTTTTTCTGTCTTTTTTTTTTTTTTTTTGAGGGGTGGAGGGGGGGTGGGGGGTTGTTGAGCAAGTCATGGAAGCCTTGCCCCACCAGATGTTTGGAGACCAGGCTCCTTCCTGTGTCTCATCCTGCTGTCGCCTCTGGTGATCACATCAGTTCTCTTGGGCTGCAGCTCGACCTGGAGTGTTTCAGGACACCGGCGGAGGAAAACAGGGCGAGAGAGAGCGTGCAAATCAAATTTGCTCGCCACCCTGCTCCCAGTAAAAAGCCAGAGGTGTCACCTGAAGCCTCTGAGGTTCATCGCATTTTAGCCGGGTATTTGTTTTCTGACGTCCAGTTTAGTCCGCCGCTCTTCCATTTGAACTAAGTAGCCGCATTGCGGCATTTTACGTCGCGGGGAGATTATTCGAGAACTTTGCGCGCCAGATGTCTGCGGCGCCCCCGCTTGATTTCCCCCCCGTTTTGTCAGCGGAAAGGTTACGCTTACATCGCGTTGTCGCGTAAGCTACACGCCGTGGACGATGTCACCTCTCGTCACCTGTCTCCCGAACCTTGAACATTAATAAATGCAACGTGTTTGGGAGTGAGCCGCGGAGCCGAATGCAGAAAAAAAAAAAAAAAAGAAAGACTTTGCTCGGGAGCGGCAGATACGATCAGAGTGCTCCTCATACTCCTCGGCGTGGTAAACAGGATGGTGCCGAGGATCAGTCAGAACTGACTTTATGGTTTATGAAAGCTGAGCTACTTATGTTAACAGGCTTTTTGAAGATTATAGTTGTGGTAAACATACGTGTCAAGAGAGAGGCAGCGATGAAGCGGCGCTGCAACACAGAGACCAATTACCGCACCTCAGAAGGTAGTTAACCTGTTTTATTTTGGGGGACGGTTAGAAATGAAGAGGTTTTGGCGCAGTAGCCAAAGTTATCGGCGAGCGGATTTGAGCGCTCGCTCGCCTTCTCTCTACGGCCGCAGCTGGTGAAGCTCATCAGGATCCGGGATGTTTTTGTACCCGCGCTGAGGTCAAACCTAACCAGTACATCTCGCTTTCCTCTCCTCCCTCGGCTGTCGAACATCCTCCCACACGTCCTCCCCTTCTTCCAGGTGTCGCTCCACCACCACCGCCGCCGCCACGACCGCAGCATCACCATATCACACACATCTGCCAGACAAATGATCCACCCTCTCCTTGTTCTCCAGACAAATACTCTCCCACCCTCTCGCTGTCTCTCAGCCCTCCGATTTATCTGTCTGTCTCGCCGTATCGCCGCGACCCGACCGGATGCCTTCAGTTTTAGGCAAATTACAGGCTCAGTGCGGCAGCAGCAGAGATTTGGAAGGGATAGGAAAGACTCAACTTAACGGAAGGAGTTGCCTCTGTCTGAAGCTACCTACGTAATCTTCTTAATGTCAGTGGGAGTAGTTAACAGGATGTACTTCCAAACTACTCATCATCCATCACAATTCTCGCAGAATAATCTCCTCAGACATAAAAAAAATCAAGGTGGAAAAGGACACTTTGAGTTATTTGACGTAACCAAAAAAACAACTTTTTTCCCAAGTAAATCTGTTATATTACTGTTGACGAAGAAATCAAAAAAAAAAAAAAAAAAAAAGCAGCATATGCAAATGGTACATTTTTTTTTATTTGATTTAAGTAGCAGAGTCCTACCAATCAGGACGGAAGAAGATTAATGCCTCTCATTTGCATACCCAGCCTATTTTGGTCTGGTTTCCTTGTCATTCCCAGATCCCTCCTCTCAACTTACTTCTAACTCATCCTTCCCGGATCGCGGCTCTAAACTACACGTGATTGACTTCCACCGAGTTCAAAGTATTTTTTTTTTCTTCCTCGCAAACATTTCTTTAGGAGTTTCTCTCGTTCCAAACTCTGCTGTCAGAGGAAATGATTGATTTCGGTGTGAAAAATTGGTTGTAAGTAACAACATCCTCTGCTCGCGTTAGTGAAAACAGATGCAGGAGCAGGAATTATCTACAGGTCTTGACCAGTTTGTCTTAGAATGCAGAACACACAAGTTACTATTTAACTACAGTGTCCGAAATCATGAAAGCCGTAATAAATCTTTGTCGCCTCCGACAAGCTCTGGAAATCCTCCTCAACTTCAGATATCTGTTTAGAGTCTTCGTTTGCAAACGATGAATAACGTCTGCATTTTTTGCGCTTACATCCGTGCGTGCGTGCGTGCGTGTGTGTGTGTGTTTGCATGCATGCGTCTGACTGTGTGCGTCTGCGTGTGAAGAGGCGTTTGCGAGGTAAAAAAAAAAAAAAAAAAAAAAAAGAGGGGTCTGGGTTGCACGTGCCTCATTTAGACATCAAAGAACCTCGCTGATGATTTTTCCTTATAATCCATGCCTTTTGGTGCCTCTGCTCCCTCCATCTGAATAAACAAAGCCCAAGTGGTTTACTGTGGTCTGGGAAAAGTCAGGTGATTGCAGCACATGATTTAAGGGGCGAATCAATACATCTTTAATTTATTCCACTAAAAATCCCTTTTAGCGGCTCTTTTATGTTGTTTCTGAGGAGCGTTCAGATTTTTCGAGGGGTTTCAAAGTGGTATTTAGGGACGTAATGCGAGTCATCTGCCCGCCCTTTGAAAATGAAAGAAACACCTATCTCAAAAAGAATCCTCAACCCTTTTTTATCTCGAAAAGGCAAACATGTACAATGTGTAAGTCTCTCGCCAAGAAGAGCAAACTCCGCTTGGCTCTCTTTTGATAAGGGGGGGGGGGATCAATATTGCATGATCCGCACGCCGCCTCCGTATTCCCGGTCGGCCATTATTCCTCCCCACCCCGAACAGAAGACGTTACCCACAACCATTTTGCGACCCCCCCCCCCACACACACACACACACACACACACTGTCCGACGCCTCTCCGGCTCTGCCTGCCCGCGTCCGAGCAGCGATCCCACACCACCAACCAGTTTGGCGGCTTCCCCGGCCTGTAATCTATCTGCAGGAGCAGCATTCCTCTGGGGCTGGCCTGGATCAAATGGCAGTGATTTTCCCCCCCGCAAACAGAGGCACATAGATGGAGAAGCCTGACCCATCCTCTGATCTGCTGCATGCTCCGATCGCTGCAGGTCAAGATGGATAAGCGGGGATGCTGAACCTCTCTGTTGTCCCGATGTGCGGCGATGAAGAAGAGCCGACTTACGGATTTTGACACTTTGAGGGGGAAAGCGATGCTTTAAACACCCACCACCTCCTGTAAACAGCAGCCTCTTGAAAAGCACTAACCAAACAGTAAGAACGCGATTGAACGAAAGCGAAGTCACGTAGCATGAGTAGAAGTTGTTTTTATCAGCAAAAAACCCTCCGCGTCTAAACGCCGAGGGTGTGTGTGGACTTGGTTCGAGCGAACCAACAGAAGTCTTGGCCGTTTCCCGAGTGGCTACACTGGGTTGTTCAACCCCTGTTACCATGTTAACCGCTACTGTGGAGCAGTGATGTGCGGTGAGGCTCACGGCTGGTGAGGCTCTGACTTCATCACAATCAGTGAATGAATCAATCGGTGGCTCTTTGCAGCCATTTTATAATCGCTCAGCGCAAGAAACTAGTATCACGCATACGGTTGTTGACAAAAAACACTGTACATTGGAAATATACAGCAAAAGTGTTTCAACCTTTTAATTAGCGGCATACAGTGAGACAGCAATAAGGTCGGCCGTCATTGCGCGATCTACGTTGAGGCTCAAAAGCCGGCAGCCTCACCGCACGTATTTGAACAGTAAATGTGAATATCCAGCCATTTTGAATAGAAAACAATCTAAAGCTGGTGAAGTTAAATGAAAAATCCACCATAAATATTACCATTCAATTCTTTCTTTCATTTTACATGTTTTTTCTTTCCAAGTGGGCAAGTGAGGCACGGCCTCTCCTGCCTCCCCTGACTGCATGTCACCGCTGCTGAGTAAGGCGATCTGAACATGAACAGGACAGTCCAGTAGTTTGTCGGTAATAAGCATAAGCATCATCCAAGCATAATCACGAACCTGGCACAGAAAAAACATTTTGGATTGTGTTTTTTTTGTCAGAAGAAAGACGGGTCCTTCAGAGCCCGTCGGTCGTTCAGCAATAATGACAAGTGGAGTGGACAATCACCAAGTAGCGGCCCACTTGTCCACTCGTCATCAACTTATGACTGAATAAAATCACGGCATAAATCTAGAGATGCGAGACCCTGAGTCGTTTTGGGGAGTTCAGGGACGCCAAAGCGAGCGAGAAGAAAACTTTCCTTTTCCTTTCACTTCCGTAACATCTTGGCTTCATCAGATTTTGTCGGGAAAATAGCAGGCCAATGTGTCGTCATCGCTGTCCGGCCGACTCGGAGGTCCAGTCCAAGCAGCGACAGATGAGAAGGTTCGCTGACGAACGCGGCTGTGATCCATCTAATCGCCGGCCTTCAGCTGATTTTGCCTTTTACTTTCAAAATGAGATTTTAATACAAATGCTTAATCATAACCTTAATCCCACTGCTGATAGCATCTTTTAGCTGCAGCAGAGGATCTGTAGCACTAGAAAGCACAGGGCTTCATGTTCAGTGGAGATAAGAGTCAGCCCACTTTTTTATTTATTTATGTATTTATATATATATATATATATATAAATTTTTTTTTGAATAAATGGACCGTTGGTTTGTAGAAACTACACTCACAGTCTGCGCTGTCTAATTTCAAGGGCATCGGGATTCAGTGGGTTGCGATCGAGCACTTTGATGCCATTTCAGGGGAATGAAATAACATTTGCTTATCAAACCTTTGTCCAGAATCATTAGCAGAAGGCTGTTCCACCAACAGGAAATATACAAACTGCATGTGACGTATAAGGTGGCAGAATCTTTTGGCTAAGGCAAAAAAAGATAAAAAATTTAATTTCTTTAAAAGACACATTGTGTTTGGCTGAAGCCTCGCCAGGTACTGACCCATTTTACCGTGTTCCACTTTCCATGCCGGCTGTTGCACCATCCGAGGGGCACTTCTGATTTGATTTGTTTGTACATCGTGACAGCTCTTGACGCAGACACAGTGTCAAAACAAAAGCAGAGAAATACTCTGCAGACTCTTTTAAAACCTGAGGACATTTCATGCACCTGAGGCAAACATGGCATTTCTGCCTAGTGATTTTTTCTTTTTTTGAAAATGTGTGCATATATATATATATATATATATATATATAGGACATGAGAGCTGCCCAAATATCCTCAATTACCGAAGGGTAACAAGAAATCCCAGTAAACGGTCAGCGCCTCTAAGGCACGGAGAGATAAGATTCACGGTCAGAGTTAGCCGACAGGAACTCGCAGGAACTTTCCGGGGCATTTTACAATGCGTGACTTTAGTAAACCTGTGATGGTTTGAATAACATCGAGTCAGCCGAGGAGATAGGGGGAGGTGGAAAGGGGGGGCGGGGGGGTCAAGGGAAGGGGGCTGCTCTTTGATGTATAGGATTGAGATGTGATGAGGTCTGTTCAGAGTGAGTACAAAGTAGTATTAAGATGGAAAAAGCAAATGCAGCTTTAGTCAAGGTGGGGAAGCCGAGGTAGCAGGACTCGATGAAGAAATGTCCTGTCTCACTTGAAAATGTCTGCGAAGAAGATGAAACGGTCTCCGTCATTAAATATGAATGTTTTCTTCTTCTTTTTTTTTTTTTCTCGTGAAAATTGTCACCGATTTGACGCCTTCTTTTGTCGAGTGTGAAAGTTGGAAACAGGAGCCGCGGCGCGGCGACAAACCTCTGGTAATTGTCGTAGATGTCAACAGTCAGGTTCTCACAAAGCTCAGACGCCGTCTGCGCACTGTTTTAATGCTGTGTCGTATCATTTGTTTTTTGCATTTAGCTCAACGTTAATCTCAGCTTTGACGGAAACAGCGTGACTTACTGAATGCAGACTTGCATCTCTAACTACACCGCTTTGTATTTGTAAGAGTAAAAATGTTTGTAATTTCATTCATAATGTGCAATAATTAGACACAGTGAGGCACAACAAAATAACCGCTCATCCATTCATTCATTCATTCATCACATGTTCTTATTACTATCAATGAAACACAAATGTTGATTGACTATATTTACTCGCTGAAAGATCTCATGTCAAGATGCAAATATTTTAAATTCTACAAGCTGAATTGCTGGGAACGAGAGGTCTCCTGTTTCAACATGAAGTAGTTGCTCGATATTTGAGCCTCAAGTTCCCACATCCCACTGGGAGTCCACTGAATGTTGGACCACCTTGAGCTTTGATATGTTTATGACGTTCCTCTGAACACGTTCTATTTAGAGTCACAAAACTTTAACCAATTCATCAATCGGGTGAAAGGAACTTTCGAGAGTCCATTTTTTTGGTACGCACGACACTGAAACATTGAAAGAAAATCACATTTTGGGCCAGAGGGAACTTTAGGATGGAGGTTGACAACTTCGGTTTTTATGTCTTGATAACTGAGTTTGATTAGAGGCAAAAAAATACTACTCTGGCCAAATAGATTCCTAAATGCAACTTCTTCTGCTATTAAAAAATTAAAACATACGTATTCACTTTTCATCTGAATTAGTATTTTACCAGGCATTTGTACATTGTGCTCAAAATTCCAAATAATAAAATTGTTGTATAATTATACACAAGTGTTTGTAACAGAAGGCTGGTAGGTCTTCAATGAAAATCTGAAATTTTGTTACTATTATCATATTATATTGGGTTTCTAATCAGTGTGATTGGAGTATTTTGGAAAAAAAAAAAAAATGAGGCGTCTTCTTAAAAAAAAAAAAATACTATCTGGCAATGCTTTGGTTTTATATTTTTAAGATTAAGATTAAGAAAGTACTTTATTGGTTCCCATAGGGGAAATTTGATTCGCCACAGCAGTGCAACAACAACAATTTCAATAAATATGGATATAAATATGAATAGCAGAGATAATTTAAAGGACAAAGACAACAGCAAGAATAAGACCAGATAACAGAGTGACAACGACAAGGATAAATATAGATAGCAGAATGACAGCAAGAAGGACAAAATAAATAAAAAATTAAAAATAATAATAATAATTATAAGTAAAATAAACAAATAAGCAGGATGAGGATGGAATGACAACAAGAAGGGTAAAAATAAGTGACAGAGTGACAACAACAGAGATAAAATTAGACAACAGAATGACAACAACAAGGATTTAAAAAAAATAAAATAAAAGTTTTTATCTGATAAGCATAAATCTAATGAAATGTCCCGGTCAACAGTGAGTCACATTACCAAATAATGGTTGCGCGAAATACATTTTGTTTGACTGCACAGCAGTGAAACACATTAGCTTTATTCCGCCTCCAAAGTGGGTGGACAAGGAGGATGTTTTAACGCATGGGCTCCTCGTCCTGAGCATGTACCGTTTGTTGGGAGGGGCTGTGGGTGGGGATGGGGGCTTTGAATGGATTTTTGGAATTCATGCTCACGTGTGTTTAACAAAAAGGAATATTTACAGTCCAGCATCAATATAACGATCACACACACATTTGGCGCCAGTCCAGACAAGACATCTGAAACTATAATGTTAAGCTGCAGGTGGATTTATGATGACGTCACTCTTCCGAGGAGGAATAAAAAGAGAAGGGTCGTCTAGCTTTTCGACCCCGGCAGTTATAAAATAGCACGTTGCACTACTACCGTGGTTCATTTCAGAGGCATATTGTCAAGCACGTTGTTCGGATTCAAATAAAGATGTCGCGTTCTCCCTCGAGAAAAACAGACAGCTCTGCGGTCCAGTCATGGTTAGATGATATAATCGACATGATACATTTCTCGTTTTAACAATTAGTGAAGAATCTCCTGCCAAGGTGGTGAAACATGAATTTCACCGCTTCCAAGTATTCCGTTTTACGTTAAAGCCGCAATACAACATAAGTGATTAGTCAGAAGGGTTTCCAGCAAGCCAGGCTGAGTTTACGGATCTCCAACTTTTGGGGTAATCTTCGGTGCACCTGTAAGGAGAGATATCATTAGCTCTGGTTCGTTTCAGATTTGCAACGTTGAGCTGTAACTGAGTAACATAATCTGCAAAGTTGCACGACGTCGCGCGTCGGAAATGCTGCTGCCACTTTGGTCACACGACTGTGCAGATTTTAAAGTGAAGGGCAGGATCTGTTTCCTGTCAGCGTCATGTGGGTGCCTTTTTTTTTTTTTTTTTTGTTGTTGTTGTCTGGGCTCGGTTGGACCCCTGCCCTCATTTTTCCTCTGTTGCAGGTCCAGTGGTGAAGCTACAGCAGAGAACTCCTCGCCGGCGGGGCCAGCAGCTCAAGCTGCTTAACAGCCCCGAAGACAGCCTCTACTACAACCAGCTAAATGTGAGTTCAAAGTGCCGATAAAGGCCTTTGTCTGACTTTGGTTCCACATGATAATACAATTAAACCTACCTGTGCCAGACCCTGGAGCCCCACCCCCACGTTTCTCTGCCTCTTGTCTTGAACATGTGCTTATGCTCTTTATCTGTTGCTTTCATGTCAGGATGTCTGCCTTCACGGTGAATAATTGATGTGGTTTATCAAAGCTGAGCAAGATGCATGCTTCATCAGACTCACTTGAGCCCTTTGATCAGAAAAAATTATGCTGTGACTTCTGATATTATCAGCATCTGCTCGCATTCAACACAAAATCACTTTGAATTAAAAATTAATGACTCTCTGCTCATCTTTTGACTGTGTGCTCTTGGCCCTTTCCTCAGAGAACTCTGGATTACCAGGGGAGCAAGAGGAAGCCGAGAAAACTTGGGTAAATAACTGCTTTCCTACTTACAGCAACTCTAAACAGAGCAGGCCCTTTGTGGAATAGGAGAATCCAGAAATGGAGTTGTTTTCTTATAATGTAAATGGAGAGCCCAAAATAACGGGCGCTTTTTTATGAGCAGTTGCTCTGCGTCATTAGAGAGAGAGAAAGAGAGAGAGAGAGAGAGAGAGAGAGAGAGAGAGAGAGAGAGAGTTACATCTTAAGGCTTTGTCAGCATGCAAATTTTAATTGTTGAAGGTCTGACTTGTGTTTGTACTATAAATGACAACCCCTCGCTCGGATCGGCATGTTTAAGAAGCCGCCCGAGCGCCTCACGTTTGCATCGTAACCCCGACCTGGCGCCGATTGCTCCCCTCCCTCTGCGTCACAGTCAAGTCAAACTGCTGGACGGAGAAGACGAGTACTACAGACTACTGTCGGCCGTGGAGTCCATCCCCGAGGAGGAGTACGCGACCGCCCCCTCCTCTCCTTTCTAGCGGGCCTCTCGTCACTCAGCGATGAGCCTCGCAGTCACGTCAGCCGGTAAGACGGACACGGCGGACGTGCAAACAGACGCTCGAAGGAGCTTCCCCTCCCCGTCGGACGCACGGCCGTACACGGGGCAAGTTTCGGCGACGCTGCTCGAGCGACCTGCGCCGGCAACGCCCTCAGCCGTGGATCCCGCGCATTAACAACTCACTCAACAGTACAGCAGATTTTCTCGAATCGTGGCCGCTCTGAAGTCCCTTTATCGAACGCCGAGAAAAAATCATAAGGCCTCTTATCGGCTGTTTCCGCCCCAGAATTGAACCGAAGAAGTGGCTTTCCGATTCTCTGAAGGCTTTCACGCGAAACGATGAATTAGACATGAGTCGTTTGTTGAGTTTGCGGATTTTGCACGGATCGATAGATCGAGAACATAATTAAAGGAAACCACCATCATGGGATGGTTTTTCATTTGGAAACGCGGCCATTTCAGTATTGTCATATCAAGCTTCATGCAAGGGATATGTTTCTTTTTAAGAGAGTTCATCTGATTCTGAATCTATTTTCAACTCATTAGACAGATTCAAAGCACAAAGTTGTTTTTTTTTTTTTACAAATTCTCAAATTCTTTCAACTCTGTGGGTTCATTGAGTAGCAACTTCAACACACGACAGCAAGCCGTCGGTTCAGAATCAGAGCGTCATCAACAAATATTTGATGTTTCTATCTCCAGAACTAACAAAGGAGGTTTTACAAGAGTCAGTGACATTTTTTTTCGATGCACTTATTTCTCGGGCACATGCTTAGCATTTACACAAAGGAGCTCCCACACTTCAGGCGCCGTGTCTCTGAGGTGTTAGCCTGACATGGAAACATCTACCTGTTTTTTAAGCATCATGTCTGTTGTCTAAGTAGGATCCGAAGACAAATCCCTCTGAAACCCAACACTCTAGCCTGGAATTCTCCCACAGAGAGCCGGCTGTAGTCAGCAGGGCTTTGTGCTGTCTGAGTGCCGGCATCACCAGACATAGCCTCACAGAAGCAGAGGCAGACCTCACTTTGAATTTCCCACTAAATGCGGGAATTTTCTTTAAAGATGTGTGTCGGAAATGCAGGGCTGGCGAGTTGATTTGTAGAGCTCCCCCCTCCTCCCCCCATTTTTTTTTTTCTTTTCAATTTGCATATCATTTACAGTATCTCTCTTTGTTGACACCCGAGGGCCCAAGAGGAGATTTTGATCTTAATAGGAAGAGTAGGGTGGTATGACTGAGGATCTCATCCTCCTTATATTCAGCGGGGAAAACATTAGAGCTACGCCTTGATAGCGAGGCAGGCTTCTCTTACGTTCAGGTTCACAGGCTGCCGGCTGGTGGTGGAGAGAGGCCTGGAGTGGCCATCAACTCCCAGAGCTTGACGGCGGAGTTCAGGCTCGGGTTGAGACATGGAGGCCCCGACTCAACACCTTCACGCAGCCTTTTGCGTTTATGCTTTTGGCATTATTTGAAACATTAAGGAAGCCTCTGGTTTATCCTCTTATGCAATTAAAACAAGTGGAATTTCATATCTGTGCCAATTCGAACACCCTTTTCGCCTGGTTGTTTTCCAACCATGGCTGGGCTGTTGTTGCTCTGAACACTTGTTCTCCGGTTAATCCAAAAATCAAAAACAAACCAAGGCGGAAACACCTCTTTTCTGAGGAAAAAAAGAAAAAAAAAAAAAACTTCTCCAGCAGTCGCTCGTGGTAAGTACTGCATAAAGATCGGTGGTCACTTTTTTTCTGCACAAGAGAGGAAAAAAAAAAAAGATCTCATACAATTAAAATACATCTACATTTTAATTTACTGTCATATTTCAGCAGAGAGGGAGAAGCGGAGATAGCCCGGACCCCTGGCAGTGTTATAATGTGGTGTCAGAGTTAGTTCAGAAGCATTTCACCTCCGGTCCAAGTCACAGATCCTACAATAATTAAAATCCTCGTTGTGCATTCCTCTCTTGCTGGGATAGTTGGTGCCTCTGAAGAACAGTCTGAAATAGGTCACCCCAGCACCCTGTAGTGCATCTTAAAAGTACACTGAATCAATTAAGTGTGATCATGCTCCCCTGATTATTTTGGCCCTGTTTTACCACGGAGAGGAATTTAAAATAAGCTCACTAGTTTGAATAACAAGGTTGGACTATGGTGACAAATGGTGCCGGAGTGGGTGTTTCTTTCTCGTGTTTCTCTGCCAAATTAACTCCCTGGCTGATTGCCCCGCTTTAGCATATGAGAGGAGGTGAGTGGAGGTGTGCACGTAATTGCCTTGGTTGGCTTGATTATGTGTCGCAAAAGGCAAATGTTACGAAATCCTGTCATCACTTCGGATTTTTCACTTTACCTCGCCGACCGAGGCTGGGCTGGGCCGGCAGGTGAACGGGCAGGACGCCGAGCGTTCGGGTCCTTGTCAACTCAGCAAATGGGTGGGGGGTGTGGGGGGTGTGGGGGGTTGGGCTGACACGTATAAAAATCCGTCTCCCTCTTGTTTTTCCTCATTAAATCTGGCAACATCTGGCGCTCGAGTGACGGCGCTTTTAATGTGGCCAACGTTCCCGCCGCTGTTATTCTTGCCATTCCAGCCCTACTGCGCGCTTCACTTTCATTTCGGCCCCAACCACGGCAGCAGCCTCCAACGTTGTTATCCAAACTTTCAAACCACCTCTATGGAAATCAGCGGAGCCGCAACCCCAACAAATGATGAAAAGCTTTTATTTTCTGAAGCATACTTACCTTTTCACCTAATAGTGATGTCTCACTTCAAAGAGAGAGCGCGATTAGGCCGACATTGTCCTGTCTCTATATTCTTTCAGTTCAAAGGGGGGAGTTTGAATACCAGCATTTCATGTGCAGCCTTTTCAAATGCTATTTTAATACTGTTTACGTGCTTTTGATATCCAGATGTGTCCAATTTTCATCACATTATACTAAATTACACTCTGTCCTGATTGCCCGCCTCGGTGTAGAGTTAACACCAAGCCTTGCTTAGTAATAGTCCCTAAAAATAAAATAAAAAAAAATAAAAAAAAACAGATTTGATGAATATTAGATAAACACAGCAACAAACTTGCTGGCTAATGATTGGAACTGAATAAAAGGACATACATGAACCAGATGTCAGATGCGCGTGGTGGAGGGCTCTGAGCGAAAAGAACATTCCCCAAAGACGGTATTAATAAAGAAACTGGTTGAGCGGGGTGGAGACGGAGGGAGTAGGAGGCATGGAGAGGAAGAAGGAGATAAAAGAGGCTGTTGAGTACATACATCAAAAGGTCTCTTAATGACAAGGGATGCCATTAGGGTTACAGTGGCCTTTGTTTCAGCTTCCTCACACCTGCAGTTTGTTGAGGACACGCTGTTTTGTTGGTAGCATTTGCATGAATGTAAAATGCATGCATGAGGAGGTAAGAGTTTGTCGTTTTTTTGTTGTTTTTTTTTTCCCCCTCCCTTTCTGTTTTCTTTCCCAGCTCGTCTTGGCGGTGACCAAATGTTCCGGTCGAAGAGGAGGGAAAAAAAAAAAAAAACCTTCCCTTTTTTTTTTTCATTTGCAAAAGTGACAACAATGCATTCGCCTCCCTGTGTTTACAGAACAATAGTGACAGTATGTAAAAGCTGTTATCCTGTGCGCCATGAAATTTATTGACTCTAAAAGTTTTTTCTCGCTGCCTCCGGTGCTGGAATGGGATTTGACAAATCAGAGCGTGAAATTGTGATTAGCCTCTCTCGGTTTGTAGACGGAGCGGGGCACGAGCATACTTGGCATGGCCAAAGGTGTAACCTGTTTTGTTTTGCCCAGGCACCGCTTTCCCAGATGGCGGGACCAGCTGCCATTGAATAAACACTGAATGCGGAGCAGTGTGAGAATTTCCGCGGCCTTGTTTCGGCTCGGGATGCGTAACGGAAATCTTGTCTTTTTGCCACCGCCAGGGGCAACAGGAACCTTTTGATTGAGGTCAAAATACAATGCGAAACTCTTAAAATCTGCCCAATAGCTACTTAGTTTCTTATTCGTGTGCCTGGGCGTGCAGAGTCCCACCGTCACATCACAGAAGACAATTACATTTTTCCTTGTCATCGGCTGAACATTCGTCACCAACCTGCATTTGACTTCGAAGGGTTTTTTATTCAGCTATACTGAAATGCACATGCATATCAGTCTAATCTCTAAATAGCAAGACATCGAAATGTTGCGTCCGACGCATTTTTTCCCTTTTGCTTTTGACAGCATTGGTCCAGGAAGCCGATGAGCTACATTTTAATCGTAGAGATTCGTAGACGACAATGTTTCGCACCCTGAGACGTCAATGCTGTACAGCTGCGAGAAGCTTGTTTTGCCACTCCAGAGCAATAATTCAGGGAAGTGAAACACACTGGGGAGATTGAACTAGGATGAAAAAGACATTCTTGGAAGATATTTTCTATGGCGTCATGGGCTGAGGATAAGGCGTGGGGTATTTTATCATTCATTTTAAGAGACTTCAGCAAGCTGTAGCCCTGCATATCACGATGTTGGGGGGAGAATTTCCCTCTTTTAGGCTGGATTATCACATCCAGGGTGGGCCGGGTGAAGGTATAATGACCTGTCCCGCCTTACGTGACCCCCTGGGCCAACCCGCACATTGCCAAGGCTTTGCTCTTTGCTCTTGAATATGCAGGGATCTCCTACTTCATAGGCTCAGAGGAGAGGAAAGGGGGGTGGGGGGTTGTATCGCATTGCGGGGAAAATTGGTGAGACCAAAGTTGGGAGTTTCTGTGTGTTGGGGGCTGCGAACAATGGCAGCTTTCTGTCAGACAGCGACTTCAAAGGTCTGCTGAGTGACTGCTCTGAGTTATACTTTGTTGTAGATCACTGAGGAAATTCACAGATGTTTTCTCATACGAGACACCATTATAGCGGCTCAAGTACCCAGTAGCCTGAAGCATCTCTTCCTACCTCCCTCCCTCTTTCTGTCTCCCACACTCTAACTCTCATACATGGACCCCCACCCCTGCTCTCACCCCCAGACTCTTGACATCTCTTGTACCAGACAGATGTGGAACCCGTTTTCTCTTCAACTGTCCAGAGAATATGGGGATGTGAAAAGGGCTGGTGTCGTGGCGTAGCCCCCACATCCACCGTCAGGTCCAACCCACACTTCAAATCCAGCTCGACTCTCCAACGTGCACTCGGCCTTGATACCATGATAACGACGATGAATCGATATCAGTTCGTGTTTTGGTTGAGCCGCGTCGTGTTAATGTCTCTCTCTCGCTCTCTCTCTCTTGCACCCCCCCCCCTTCCAGATTACCTTCTTCAACTTCTGGGAGGACCTGAACCAAAATATCCCAACCCACACATCCTTATGTATTGTACATTTTATTTATTGATAGCAAACTGGTGTTTTATATGAATTAAATAAATGTGTTTCAAAGATTTACCGACTTTTGATTATTGATGTGTTTCTGCCTGATTTATGCAGTAGTGTAGCAAATTTTAGATTCACTGTGTAAAAAAAAAAATATATAATATCATTTTCTTTTGAATATTGTTATAGAGCTCCTTTTTAAAAAATAAGTCAGTCTTTGGCAGGAAAAATAATGCATTAATTCACTGCAATCATTATTGACATACATTATTTGATAGCAATATAGAACGTTTTATTTGTGTTTTATTAGTTTCCATCTACCTCTAGAGAAATAATGATATGAAAACATACCCTGGCTCTGCAGTCTCATATGCGCTGCTCCCACAACTTGAATTGTCGATACGGTTAACTCTGTTCTTTGTTATTAGTTTATTGCTCGACTGTCCAAGGACGCGATTGCCATTTTCAAACACAATGGCAAATGATTAGGGTCACGCAACCCCTTAAACCTACAGAAAGTTGAATTCTTTTACGTTAGAAACTTTCAATTTATAGGTTCGAGTTGACATGACAGAATTTGGGGTCATTGCCAATCATTGTCCCCGACTGTTACTCACAGATTGCGAATTGTGGGGTTTTTTTTTTTTTTTCTACACGGAATACAACACTTGGAGGTTTTCTATCAGTGTCACATTCTTGCATGCTCCTTTCAAACTGCAGCTCCATACATGTGCTTTTTACGGTATTTCAGTTTGCGTGGTCCACGGCCTGCTCTCTCATAGGGAGGTCCTCCATGTTAATATTTCCATCAAACACCACAGGAAATCGCCTTTAGCCGTACCGCTGGAGAGGTGACCTTTGAAGCCGTTTGCAGGCCCAGGAGCCAGTGAAGGTTCGATGCCAGTAAATTACCTCGTAGGGACCGGACATTGTGTCGAGCGCACGCTCGTGAATTTCTCACAAACTTTATCAAAGCGGCGCTCAGTCAAATCCATCCCCCAGCTCGGGTCTATTGAGATGCATTAAAACGTAAGAACTTGCTTTTTGGTGGTGAGCCAACCGTCCCAAAGGACGGCGTCGACGGTTCCATAACACTTGTGGAAGGTGTGTGCGGTTATCATAGGCTGTATGACTGGAATGCTTAGCTTGACAGATGGCACGTCAACGTATTCGAAGAGACAGTGCACCGTAAATGAGAGCTCGCCTTCAGCACGTGTCTGTTTCAATCAGAAAAAGCAGTATTTGATATCGATTTGTCATCCAAACCCTGAAATATGTGTGAACTACTAGCACCAACTGCATGAATACAAACTACTGGAACAGACTTTTCACGATACTATCTTCGATTGTTCTCAGCTCCTTTGTGTTTAAATGTTTAAATACTGCGGTTGATATATGGCAGTTGGGCACCACTAAGTTAAGAATAAGGTGCGCTTAACTTTTACAATGTGATTTGTTTGTGCTTGATAGTTCAGTTAAAACCCATTAATAACAGCCATTTTCAGAATACCTGCTATGTGGATAGTGTTTGTTAAATCATCAGAAATCACTCATGCATTATTCACTTTTCATCAAGCCGTCGAGCCTGCGGCGCGTTAAAAATACATTAACAAAACAAAAAAATCCATCATCTGATGGAGTCAAAACATACAGACAAAGGAGGAGTCGGGGGAACAAACACAACTGTTTTTTTTTTCCTCCCCTAACATGTTAATCTTATTAGTGGTTTAGACTTGATTGTAACGCATTAATAAAGGATTTTTTTTAGGCAATCAACAAAAACACAACTCAGGCATTCATGAAGGGTGTCTGGTAAGTTTTTGACAAACTCACCCTCAGTAAACTAAGAGGCTGAAAGAGTTGACGGCGAAACACGATCTTTATCGTTCTGTGAGTAACTTGTACTACAGTTCCCACGTACGGAGCTGCATTATTGAGCTTGACAGAAAAATGCAGCCGTCTGGTGATGTAAACAAGGTTAATCTCCGCTCCTTTCCTTTTTTTTTTTTTTTTTTTTAATTTATCCATCTCAACTTTATCAACCGATGGTGTGACTGCACCTCTCCTGTAGCCACAGTCTAGTGGTTTTGCACTGCTGAGGCTCGGACCAGCAGGACTCCCCCTTTCCCCCCTAGACTGTGTAAAGCCGTGGGAGAGGACTTGGGAAGGGAACATTAATCCCTTCAAAGGAACAGATCTAATTCAAAATCTGCCGCTCCAAACTAGTTGAGAGTACAGTGATTGTTTCTGCAGGGGGAAGGCAGATAAAGATCACAAGAGTTGATGTAAAAGAAAAAATAAATTGCAACTTCCATTTTTTTTTTTTTTTTTTTTTTTTTGCATCCGGCACAAAAATTTGGATGCTATCGCACGGAAACCGTACGAGTTTGGGGTTCTCTGTGTTTCTGGTAACAGAAGACGGGCCAGATATTGTATGGTTTTAGCTGGAGCTCTGCCCTTCCTCTTGTTGCAGTGAGATTTTTTTTAATGAAGGGACAACAATTGAGACATCTCCTTTTTTCGTGGTCCATCAACATCACTTCTGGGCCGACCCGGAACGTGACCTCCCGGGGCTGATGAAACGAAGCAATCCCAACGGGCGGTTTGCATTCGTTCATTGCGGTCGTCTCTCTCAGAGAGGCTACGATCGAGCGTTTCGCGCCACGTTTTTCAGTTCCACCGAATTCAAATCAGAATGCCGACGCTTTAGAGTCCACAACTTTGTGTTGAGTCACTTGATTTGGACTCTCTCTCTCTCTCTCTCTCTCTCCCTCGCCTCCATCAGCTCTCGGAGATCTCCAGAGATAACAATGTCACATTGTCACACGGAGTTTGGCTACAAATCCTTAATTACAAAAAGAGGATCAGATGACTGCAGCATCCAATACCGGGGTCTCCAGGCGGCGCGGGGGTCTTTGATCAAGAAAATCCAATTATTTGTGTATATACATTTCCCACATAGTGATTACTTCATTAATTGTCCCGCCTTTATCTCCTCCCTTCCCATCCCCCCTAATAATCAGCTCCTTTATCCAGACCAACAAACACACCATAGGAGCTTTGTGGATTCAAAGGATTTGCTTTCCTCTCTCAAAGAGCCGCTATTCTTTGATGATTGGGCAGCGGCGAACTTCAAAGTAATAAATCTTATTTCTGACTGGCTGGCGGCCCACCAAAGTCCTTATCACCTTCTAAGAAGTGATCCCTCGCTCTCCAGATAGTCCGGGGAGATCTCGGAGGGAGGACGCAACCGGAGAGCCGCTCGACGAGGCTTTTTATTTATTTTTTTTTTGTTTTGTTTTTATTTGAAAAAAAAAAAAAAACAACAACAACAAACACGTTGATATAAATTAGGAAGAAGGGGGAGGGGAGGGAAAAAAAAAAAAAGGAAATTGGGGTGGATTTTTTTTTTTTTTTTTTTTTTTTTTTTTATAGTGGGGGGGTTTTTTTTGGTTTCCCCCGTTCGCGGCAGGGGGGGGGGTTGGGCCTGGGCGGGGGGGGGGGTTCCGGGGAATGAAA